>SNVD02002352.1:0-161379 GCA_013180625.2 Boswellia sacra | reverse complement strand
TCATGAACATCAATCTTGGTTCGAGCAGTTTTCAAGAATGGCCTCCCTAAAAGAATTGGTGTTGGATTGGGAGACGTCTCATCCTCCATTTCCAGAACATATAAGTCTGCTGGAAAAACCAATTGATTCACCTGCACAAGCACATCTTCCTCAACTCCCTTGGGATATGCATTAGAACGATCAGCAAGTTGAATTACAATACCAGTTTCCGCAAGGTGTCCAAGATTCAATGAAGCATAAATAGAATAGGGCATGACATTAATTGATGCTCCTAAATCTAACTAGCTCTTTTCAATTGGTATTGCAATGGTGCATGGAATGGTGAACGTACCTGGATCTTTGCATTTCGGAGGAATTTTTCTTTGCAATACAGCTGAAACATTTTCCCCCCCACTTACCTTCTCATTTCCTTTCAACTTCCTCTTGTTGGTGCATAACTCTTTGAGAAATTTTGCATAACGAGGCACTTGCTTGATAGCATCCAGAAGTGGTATTTTTACCTCGATCTTGCGAAAAGTTTCCAGGATTTCTTGTTCTTGTTCCTCCTTCTTTGATTTTGCAAATCTGCTGGGAAAAGGTGGAGGGGTAACATATGAATGAATGGAAGTTTTAGGATTTACCTTAGAAGTGGATGTTTTGTTCATGGTAGAAGTGGTATCATCCCCTTCATCAATTTGTGATTTCTTTGGTGGAATATCTAATTGTTTCCCACTTCTCAAAGTTACAGCACTAGCATTCTCTCTTGGATTTATCACCGGCTGAGAAGGTAATTTTCCTGAGCTTTGACTCTCAAATTTGCTCATGTTAGTGTCCAATTGTCCCATTTGATTTTCCAGGTTTTGGATACTTGCCCTAGTTTCCTGCTGAAATTGCATTGTGTTAGTGGCAAGTGCTTTAACAATATCCTGGAGAGACATACCTGAATTTTGTGGAGCTGTTTGTGGTGCTGGTTGTGGTTGTGCTTGAAATGGTTGCTGCACCCTTGGTTGATTGAAACCTGGTGGTCGATTTGGTATGGCATTTGGGGCAATTGGTTGATGATTCCCATATCTTAAATTAGGGTGATCTCTCCATCCAGCATTGTAAGTATTGGAGAAAGGGTCATACCTTTGCCTTGGTTGTCCTGGAAATCCACCCATGGCATTGGCTTGTTCTGTATCTCCTTCTTGCAAAGTTGGACACATGTCGAGTTGGATGGTCCATGGCAGAACATACTCCACATGCATAAGATTGCTGCATATGTCCTACAGCCATTTTTTTTTACAAGAGAGGTAGTTCACAAAGTTGTTGTTCAATGTTTGAAGTACTTACCTCATTTACTCTTTTTGGTAGTTGTGGCTCAAATTGACTGCTGAATTGTTGGGAGTTCGCTGCCATGTCACTAATCAAACGTCTTGCCACTTTCGGTGTTTTATTAACTAGTGCTCCACCACTAGCAGCATCAATGATACTCCTTTCCATGGGTAGGAGACCCTCATAGAAATATTGAATTAGGAGTCCATCACTAATTTGGTGGTTTGGACAGCTAGCACATAACCTCTTAAATCTCTCCCAATATTCATGAAGTGATTCTCCATTGTGTTGTCGAATGCCACTAATATCTTTTCTAATATTTGTAACTTTCGAGGCTGGAAAGTATTTCTCCAAAAAGAGTTTACTCATCTCATTCCAAGTGGTAATGGTACCTGGTGGTAGTAGTATAGCCAATCTTTTGCCGAATCTGCTAATGAGAATGGGAAAGCTCTCAATTTAATTTGCTCTTCAGAAACGCCGGTTGGCTTCATACTTGAGCATACCACATGAAATTCTTTGAGGTGTTTGTTCGGATCCTCTCCTGCAAAACCATGAAATGTAGGCAAGAGATGAATCAGTCCAGATTTAAGTTCAAAATCTATCTCAAAATTGGTGCTTATGCATAGCGGTTGTTGATCAATAATTGGAGCCGCTAACTCCTTAAGAGTCTGATCGTTTTCCATCGCCATTGCTTCCGATTCAGATTTGATTGAACTGCAAGAAGATGGGAGGGAAGTATGTCGTGCAAGGTCAAATTCTGGAGGTGGAGTTGAAATTGACCGATTTAGCCTTAAATTCGAGGATTGGAGAAACTCCTTAATTCTCTTAAGTCGTTGATCCGCTTCTCCCTCGGACATAAAAGCCTAAACACAAACAATCAGGAAATAACAATCAAGAATCAGTAGTAAAAACAGAATAACAAATTGATTAGAAAATCAATCCCCGGCAACGGCGCCAAAAACTTGATGCGTTCGAAACTAGCAAGTATACTAGTCGCACAAGTAATAAAGTGATAAGTGAGATATCGTTCCCACGAGGATTGATTCTAATTAAATTTGTTATTTTTCAGCAACAATAAACTAAATATGGGGGGTTTTGTTGAATGATTAATTAAACTGAATACGAAGGCAAATAAAGAATAACACAACACAATATTAAATGAATTGAAAATTCAATGAGAGACACTTGGTTAAGGGTTCTTTCTCTGCCACAAGATATGAATTTGTGAATTAACATAGAATTGTAATCCAATTACAGCATTGAAGTTATCAACCGTAGATAACAACAAGCTCTGTTATCCCAATCTTTCCTTACTTTGTTGTTAAATAAAACAAGCTCTTTATTTAATCTCTATCCATTAAACAACCTAGAACAAGCTCTCTAAGTTTAATTCAATAGAAGCATTACGATGAGAAAGATAGGTTGATCTAAGCAATAATCACACAAGTTCGGATTATTTAACCTAGGTTGTATTTTCCAATTGCAATCTCTGATCACAATTTTGCTACTAATGATTGGAAATTCATGACAATTACGGATCAAGATTTCTAATCTAGCAATAGACAACAACAGATTATATTCAGTTGGCCATTCCAAATACAATCAGTAAGCAATCATAAGCATTAGATATGGGAAAATACAAGCAACTTCAATTAGAGAATTGGATAACAATTTCTTACACAATCAACTCACAAAATCCATATCAAGGGCTTTGAAATCACCCTCAACCAATTCAGATTTAGTTACACATATTCAATCAGAATAACAAATACAATACAGAGAAATTCCAGAATTGAAAAGGAAAGAAAGAACTTAGCAAATTCTTTGAAAATCTTCTTTGTAGATGAATCTTCTTGGAATTGTAGTTCCTCCTCTTTCAAAATCTTCTTTCTCCTTCAAGAACTCCAAGGGATGAGAGAAATCCAGAAATGCAGCCTCCTCCCACGTTTTCCCCTCTTCAAGTTATGAAAATAAAACCCTAAAATGTGTTTAAATACTCTGCTACAGTGAATTGCTACAGTGCCCCGTATTATACATGCTACAGTGACTTGTGGAATTATATTTCTATACATCTCACACTGTTTTGATTACAACTTTTGGTACACTGAATGGATTTATAAACCGTAAATTTCTCCAGAAAATAGACTTCGAGAGCTTTCCAACGGTATATAACATGTCATCGGGTTCATTGTATATCAATACAATTAAATCCGAGAAGATCACTGACTAGCAGAGGTGAAAATGAAGGGTTTTACTCCATTTTTGTGCAAGTTGCTCCAAAACTCCTACAAACATCAAAACACACAAAAACATAAAAATACCACGGAATATAGCAAAGAAACATGGACGAATTGATATAAAAGTAATACATAAATAGACACCTATCATCTTTCCTATAATTTTTGAGTTAGAAAAATGAGCTCCTAATAATGCAGATGCACTAGTAATGTCACATAACCTTGGGTAAAAATCTGAAATAATTTCTTTCTCATGCATGGTTATATTCTCAAATTTAGATGCAAGCTTGCTTTTCTTAGTTCTTTTACAGAATTTGTTCCTTCATTTTTCATTTCAAGCAAATTCCAAGCCTGCTTAGCACTCGTACATGATGAAATCAAACTAAATTGATTAACACTTGTAGCATTGAAGATGACATTCATTGCTTTTGAATTCCAATTTGCAGACGAAAATTCTGTTTGAGTCCATGCTGACTTTGGTTTTTCAATGGCTACTCCAGTTTCATCCGTTCAGTGGGTACTTCAGTTTCATCTGTTTAAGTTGGTGGTGTCCATCCAGTCTCAACACTAAGCCAAACCCTTTCATCAAATGGATTGAAAGAGGTACATCATTCTTACTTTCCAGTAGCTATGGTTGTCTTCATCAAGTACAGGTTGTTGATCGATTGGCGCTCCATTCCTTGGCATATCCATTTTTTCAAATAAAAAAAATCAGGATCTATACAGATTCTTTAGTGTTCCTGCTCTGACACTAATTGAGGGTTTGAAGATGTGGATTTGTCACGATATGTAACACAAAAACGACTACAAATACGACAACAAAAATTAAAAGTTGCACAACAATTTTACATGGTTTGGTTTATCAAATAAAACTACATCCACGGGTAGTATAAATTGTAATCCACTATGTAGTATGTTGGTTTATAAGACATAAGCGACTTTTACAGCGATTTCTCACTCACAAACTCACAAACTTATTCTGTGTAAAGCTACTCATTCTATGGACCTACACTAGTGATTCAGTTCATGTCTCACTACACTCATACAATTTGTTAAATTGACATTTATAGAAAAACCGTAAATAAACTATTTGAATAATCAAACATACATAGACAGAATCAAATTAAACTCTTAGCCTAATCAGTCAAGTCTTTCTCTCAAGTCATATAATCAAAACTGTATATGGTTCCTTTATACATGATCAAGACTTGTAGATGACTTCCAATTGTTTGCTGCACTTACCACATTAGTTTGATAAGAACTAAAAGATTAGATGGAACACCTTATAAGATAATCTTAGATAACTATGAATAATAAAACTAAGTGATTATCTTATACTACTGTTACGACCCACCTAATTTACTTGTTAGAGTGACACAAATATGCTAGAGGCTTAGCCCAGCTTCTAGAAAGCCCAAGCCCAAGCCCATCTTCTAGAATTCTCTAGCAAGATAAGTTCTAGAATTATCTCTTGTATTTATCTAGATAATTTAGTAGATAATATTCTCTTGTACATATCTAGATAATGTAGTATATGAGAATGAATTAGGACCCTTAGATGCATTAGATCTTAGCCATTCATTTGAGAGGTGGTTCACTATATAAACCCCTCCAATGCTCATTTGTAAATCATCCACAGAAATCCAAGAAAACACAAAGCATCCAAGCATTGTAAAGAGTTCTCTAGTATAATACAAAGCTCTCTTGCTTAGCAATACTTGTTTCCATCTCTTCTCTTCTTTGCCTACAGGCTCTTTGACTCAACGATCCTCTCTTCTCTTTGAGCGAGAAGATTAGCATCAAGGCTTACTTAGCAACTTTCGAGTCAAGTTGCCTAAGTGCCGCACGAGCGTGCTGCGTAAACCTCTAAGCTCGTGACAGTTGGTATCAGATCACAGTTCGAGCACAAGAGCATGACATCCGACCTTGAAGTGACCATGGAGGAGCAAGTTCGTGGACGAGAGGAGCAACCTCAACCACGCCCACAAGAAAAACGAGGTAAGTCCAAAGCTCCACTCTCGAAGTTTTTAGAGCCTCGTGTTGCTAGCTTAGAGCAAGCTATCTCGGGAATGGACAATGCAATTGAGGGCCTCTCTGACCATCTCGAAGGCTTAGAGACAGATTATGGAGAGATAACCCAAGCAACAAAGTCCAACATCCTTGAGTTTAGCAATGCCTATGAAAAGGAGCTACACAACCTTACACGAGAGCTTATCGGCTTACGAACCTTTATGGAACATGAGTTGCGAGCAATTCGTGCGGATGTGGAGGAATCTCGCACAGAATGAGAGAAGCATCAATGTGATCATGCTAACCCGTCTTACATAAGTGGGCTAAGCACCATGCACGTGCCTATTCCCTCCACATACAATGGCACTCGCAACGCCACGGAAGTTGAAAACTTCTTATTTGGCTTGGAGTAATACTTCGAAGCCAAACATGTCAATGATGATGCTTCGAGAATCGGCATTGCACCCACATTCCTACGAGATACAGCCCAATTGTGGTGGTGTCGAAAATATGACGACGCGGGTAGAGGCATATTATCCCTTCGCACATGGGAGGACTTCAAGAGAGAGCTTCGAAAGCACTTCTCTCCTAGCAATGCCGAAAAGGAGGTAAGAGGTCGCCTTCGTCGATTAAAGCAAAGCAGCACCATTCGAGAGTACATCGAAGATTTCACCACCATCATTCTCAAAATTGAAGGTATGTCCGAAAAAGATTCTCTCTTCTACTTCCTCGACGGGTTAAAGGATTGGGCGAGGGTTGAAATCGAAAGACGCGGTGTGTAAAATCTTGATGATGCCATAGCGTAGCCGAATCCCTCATAGACTACTCATCCCAATCGAAGAAGAGGAAGACTAACCACGGTAAAGGTGGGGGAGAGCGGAATACCAAGAAAGATCATACTCGAAAGGAAGATGGTGAACGTAAACCATCCGGGAGAGACAAGCGCGACACACCTAACAAAGGTAAGTCCGATGCCCCTAAACCAAAAAGTCCTTGCTTCATTTGTGATAGTCCTCATTGGGTGCGGGATTGCCCAAAGAGGAAGGCCCTCAACGCCCTAGCCGCTCGGGCATACAAAATGAGGAGCTAAAAGCGGAGATGGGTTCTCTCCGTACCATTGGCGCACTTAACAGACCCACACATGTTTAAAAGGGTCTGATGTACGTGAGCGCCACAATCAATGGCAAGGATGTGCGTGCGATGCTTGATACAGGAGCCACGCACAATTTCATTTCCAAAGAAGAGGCCAAATGGTTAGGGCTCAAATATGTCAATGGAGGAGGCACCATCAAGGCGGTAAACTCACCCGCCAAGGCAATCTTGGGAGTGTTCAAGGCAACGACGATACAACTTGGTGCATGGAATGGTAAGCTTGATTTCTCCATCGTCCCCATGGATGACTTTCAAGTAGTGCTAGGCATGAAATTCTTCGACCAAGTCCATGCTTTCCCCATACCAGCCTCTAACTCCCTTAGTATCATCGACGGGAGTCAATCATGCATGGTTATGGCGGAATGTGTAGCAAAGGTTAAGAACAAGATGCTATCCGCGCTACAGTTGAAATGGGGGATGAAAAAGGATCCAAGTTTCCTTACCACCGTTCGAGAATTAAACGATAGGGAGGACATCACCATTTCCAAAGACCTATTGCCAAGACGAGTCCAAACCGTCCTTGAGGAATACAAGGACACCTGCCTCAAGAGCTTCCAAAGAAGTTGCCTTCACGACGGGAAGTCGATCACCAAATTGAGTTGGAGCTTGGTGTGAAGTCTCCAGCCATGGCGCCTGACGGCATGGCGCCACCTGAACATGCAGAGTTAAAGAAACAACTCCAAGACTTGCTCGAGTACAAAGTGGGTAAGGCAAACGTTGTGGCCGACGCCTTAAGTCGCAAGACAGAACTTGCCACTCTAAGCATGAGTCGTCCACAAAATGTGCTCATCGACTGCATCAAACAAGGCCTAGAGCATGATCCCTTAGCCAAGAACCTCTTGAAATTGGTAACTGAGGGGAAAACACGATGCTTTTGACTTGACGAAGGCCTACTCCTCACAACCGAGAGTCGTCTCTTCGTGCCAAGATATAGGAACTTGCGGAAAGAGATCATCAAGGAGTGCCATGATTCCAAATGGGTTGGTCACCCAGGTATGGCACGAATCCTTGCACTCTTACAAGATTCTTATTATTGGCCTCAAATGCGGGAAGACATGGAGGGCTATGTAAGGACTTGTCTTGTGTGTCAATAAGACAAGGTTGAGCACCAACGTCCAACGGGGTTGCTTGAACCCCTACCCATTGCAAAAAGGCCATTGTAAAGTGTGTCAATGGACTTCATCGTGGTCTTGCCAAAATCTGAAGGGTATGGAAGCATAATGGTGGTAGTTGATCGATTTAGCAAATATGCCACCTTCATACCCGTATCTACGGATTGCACCACAGACAAAGCTACTCAAGCATTCCTCAAGCATATCGTGAAGCTTTGGGGAGTACCATAAAACATCGTAAGTGATCGTGACCCTCACTTCACGGGACGTTTTTTGGGAGAACTCTTTAAAATGTTGGGGACCGACTTGAGTTTCTCAACAAGCTTCCACCCCCAAACCGATGGGCAAACCGAACGCATCAATGCCTTACTTGAGCTATACTTGAGGCATTATGTGAGCGCTCATCAACATGATTGGGCAAAGTTGTTAGACGTTGCCCAATTCTCACATAATATCCAAAGGAGTGAGGCAACGGGTAAGAGACCATTTGAGATTGTGATGGGACAACAACCTATGACTCTACATGCTATAGCCTAAACCTATGGAGGGAAGTGTCCAGCGGCATACAAGCTCGTAAAGGAATGACATGAATAAGCCGACATCACACGAGCATGCTTAGACAAAGCCGCCAAGAAAACGAAGAAATGGGCGGACACTAAAAGACGACACCTTGCATTTCAAAAGGGAGACTTAGTGCTTATCAAGCTACTACCCCAACAATTCAAGTCATTTCGCAAAGTACACAAGGGATTGGTACGAAAATACGAAGGTCCCTTCCCTATTGTCAAGCGAGTGGGCGAAGTCTCTTACAAAGTTCGATTGCCACCTAACCTCAAAATCCATCCGGTCTTTCATGTGAGCTTCCTCAAGCCCTATTATGAGGACAAGGAAGACCCAAGTCGAAGCGAGTCCAAGAGAGCACCTACAGCCGTCGTCACCGCATTCGACAAAGACGTGGAATGCATCCTTACAGACTGAGTGATTTGAAGGAGGGGAGTTCCACCATACACCGAGTACTTGGTAAAGTGGAAAAACCTTCCGGATAGTGAGGCAAGTTGGGAACGCGAAGACACCTTGTGGCAATTTGTCGAGCACATCCAACGCTATAAGGACGAGAGCACGTCGAGGACGTTACGAAATTAGGTGGGGGAGGATGTTACAACCCGCCCAATTTACTTGTTAAAGTGACCCAAATATGCTAGAGGCTTGGCCCAGCTTTTAGAAAGCCCAAGCCCAAACCCTAGAATTCTCTAGCAAGATAAGTTCTAGAATTATCTCTTGTATTTATCTAGATAATTTAGTAGATAATATTCTCTTGTACATATCTAAATAATGTAGTAGATAAGAATGAATTAGGACCCTTAGATGCATTAGATCTTAGTCATTCATTTGATAAGTGGTTCACTATATAAACCCCTCCAATGCTCATTTGTAAATCATCTAGAGAAATCCAAGAAAATACAAAGCATCCAAACATTGTAAAGAGTTCTCTAGTGTAATACAAAGCTCTCTTGCTTAGTAATACTTGTCTCCATCTCTTCTCTTCTTTACCTACAGGCTCTTTGACTCAACGATCATCTCTTCTTCATGAGCAAGAAGACTGTCATCAAAGCTTACTTAACAACTTTCGAGTTAAGTTACCTAAGTGCTGCACGAACGTACTACACAAACCTCTGAGCTCGTGACAATAAGTTTTTATCACAAGATGTCAAAATAAAATAAAATACAAAAATAATGTGCGACATCATCAATATGTCACGTAGTCGTGTAAGAGCTAACATAATTGTTGCGATTGAAAATTTTCCTTAAGATCAAAAGAGTAGAATTGAGAAAAATCAAATTGTCTCCCTGGCACATTGCTCTTAGCAGAATATTTTGTGTCAAACAAAATAGAGCATTCTTTATTAGGGAAATCAGTATAGTGAGAATGATCAAATTCAGACCTAGTATAGTGAGAATGATCAAATTCAGACCTAGATTTTTACTGCTCTAAATGCTCTCGACTAGCCGCACTGTTCCTTTTCAAAAATGTGCATTTCTTTGAAGCCATATATGCTTGTTTAGTTTGAAGAGAAAATGTGATTTTGAAGGTTAAGAAGTATAAAAAGAGTGATTTGGGAATGGGCAAAAAAAAGTAAATAAAAAGAGAGGTTTTTTATGAAGAAAAAGTGAAACTTTAAGTAGAAATGGGTCATGAAATTGTAAAAGTAATGGTTTTTGGATAGAAAGAAGTGTGGAAATTGAAAAGGGAGAGAAAAATTTACAATATAGGTGTTTGGCAGGTGGGAAAATGAAGGATTTAGAGAGAGAAGTGAGAAAGGGGTTTGATGAAAAAGAAGCGTTAAAATGAAAAGATTGGCAAAAGAAAGGGTTTTATGCACGCCAAAACATGCCGGTTGGGTCAAAAGACCCGTGACCCAAGTGTCTGAGTCAGAAAAGAACTTGCTTCATCCCTCCACAAACGATAGGCAAAAAGCTTCTACCTTATTTTGATCCACCGAACTTAGGTCTTTGTCGACCTCTAATTGGGAGTATATATCCTCACAAAATAATACATTACTAAAAAAAAAAAAGACAATAAAGGAAAATAGAATGCTTGGAAAAACTTTTTGTAAATTTTATCATTCAATTTTTGATTATGTTATATGACAAGTTTAAAATGATATAAGTTTAAATATACAATCAATTTGTACTTTTTTTTCAGCATTTGATGTTGTATATTAACATCAAGTCTACTTGTTGAAAACCATAGTTAAAAGTGTATTCCATAAAAATATAAAGAAATATTTATAAATTCGTTTATTTTGTAATTCCTATTAAGTTGTAAAATTATTGTTTTTTAAAAATATTTTTGTACTATGCTATCAGGATCAATAGGACAAGTTTGGCCATTGTACATCAATATTCTTAACTTCTAAAAATGATAAAAGATGTAAAAGCATCGTTACAAAACTAAATGAGTAAATTTTAAAACTAACCTTCTACGTTTTCAAAAACAATCACTTCTAAAAAAATAAAATTAATGCCATAGTTTGATGCCCGACAACTCTACAACTGCAGAATTATCAAACACAAGCACTGCTTAAGTTGTAGAGTAGAAGAGTATGATATGAGAATTTTATGAAATTATTTTAAAAATACCCGTATGATTAAAGTTTTTTTAAGGCTTGAAAAAAACTATAAAGATTGGTTAAGAACACCGTTACTCCTATCGTTCAAGTAGTAAACATTAAAACTCCAATTTACAAATGTTCACAACCCCCTTATGATACATATTTTATCCTAATGTCAATGGTCTAAATTATGAGTACGCAAGTTATTGCTCAAACGACGATGACTACAATATTACTTAAAACTATCTTATGGGGGTTTCTTAACATTCCCAAAACCAAAACAGAAATCTTACAGGCTAAAATCTTTTATATAAGTCACAAACAACCCCATATTATTCACAGAAAAAACAATTCTAATTTCATTACACAAGATATGGTAATTGATCAATTGTGTCAGCACCTTCTAACATATGTGAGTACAAGGAAAAAAACTGGAAAAGCTAAAAGGATACAATACAATGGGGAAGTTTATTTAACAATTTTCTGGGAATACAATAAGAAGATAATCAACATTGAACATAGCCATTTTAACATATTAATTTGATATTGCTAATCATTTGCGGAATCCTCATGCTTTTCCAGATGATCCAAATAGTTGCATTTTCTCTGCGACAACAGCTTTCATGGCTTCTTTTGCGGATGCCATGACATGGACCAGATCCTTCTTGGGGCTGCCAAGTGAGTCCATATAAGCCTTCCTCACCTCGGTGTTTACATTGAATTTTCTTACACCTCTCTCTATACAGGCCTGTTCATACCAGCCAAGAAGATTGATGTTAATCATAATAAGTTTTAGAGGAATAAATAATGCTTACAATGGATGGATACATCTGTAGCTTTTTTAAGTTTTCAAATTACCGATAATATCTAGGTTTACCTTGATAAGATCCTCTGACAGACCGGAGGCTCCATGAAGCACCACAAAAACATCATTCTTAGAGCACAAGGCATGGAGATCCTAAACATGGAGGAAAAGTTGGATGAGCAACAAAGCTATTAGGAAGAAAGATATAACTGAAAATATGATGATGTTAACCCTGAAGACAGACCAAGATACAAAATGTAGTACGATAGTGTAAAAGGAGACTTCAAGTAGTTTTCTTTTTCTAGTATAATATCAAAAAGAATGTTTCAGAAACTATGGTTCATGTTGGGAGTGGTATGGACAGACAAAATCTGTGCTAGTTGATATGTGCTGCCATATATTAGGTAAATGAAATTCCAGATCAGATACATGCTTTGGAAGTTTTAAATGTCATGGAGTTGAGAATTCTCTACTCATTCTTTATGGTATTGTTGCCCACATCTGGCAGGGCAAGAAGCCATCCGATACTTTCATTGTGGAATAATACTATGTTACCACATCAATCAAATGCATGAAGAGTTTGAACTTCAACTGCATAAAGGGCATTAAGTCCAGCACAACAGGGAAGGTATTTTCATTACACCAGATTGAACCATTCAGAAGAATGTGGAAGGCGTCATTATTATACCAGACTAAAGTATAAGTGAAAATATAGTCCTCCTTTAGAGAGAGCTTTAACATCAATATTTAGTATCTCAGCCTCAAAACAAGTTGTTCTAGAAAAATGAATGACATGTATACTTCACCTTCAGCAAATCAAGTCTAAGATTTGGGCCACTTGGAGGGTATTTTCCATGGACATTTCCAATACACACAGCCAAAGCATCTATACCAGTCTCATCAATGAACTCTTGAGCCTGAAATTAGTATTAAAGATTGTGATGATATTGACAATGTAAAGCACAAGGAAAGCTGTTTTCTTGCAATCAATTGAATCACATCATAACCTGATTAACATCAGTTAGCTTTGCTTCGTAATCTTCAACAGTCAAATCATCCTCTGTTCCAGACAATCTTCCTAGTTCAGCTTCCACCAATAGATCTTTTGCGTGGGCCAAGGAAGAAATGTACTTTGTATACGAGATATTTTCCTTGAAGGGAAGATGTGAACCATCTACCATGAGTGAATCAAATCCCTGCATTGTTGGACTCAAAAAGCAACATCAGAGACATGCATATGTATATGCATATAACCTCCAAGTAATATGATCTTTGAGCAGCCATGAAACTAGTACTTCATAACTCTGACGTTAGCTAATAATATAACTTTGATGATATCACGCTAACTCACCAACTCAAGTACTTCCATCAACTCTTTCTTGGAAGTTCCATGATCAAAGTGAACTGTAATGGGAACCTGCCATACATGCATATGCATATACATTACTTCTTATACCCATTTGTGAAAGCAGATGAAATATGTTTCATTCACACAGATGTTTATCTTTCAAATGCAAGTCCAACAGATTAATACAATGAAAAACCTGATTTAAGAGTCAGGCACTTGGTGTTCTTTATCATGAGTAGGCAACATCAGGAACAACCACTGAGAACTAAAGACAACGAGGGAAAAACTAAGGAGAAAATTCTCTCTAATACGATAAATACAAGTCTATTGTGAACTTCTAGTGATAACTGCATACCGATCATGATGAATAAAGAAAGAGACTTCCTCAAATTCTAAAGAAAAACAATAGATTTGATGGATACTAATCTATTTGAACTGCTGGTTCATTGTTCTCTTCTCTTCGTTAATTTTTTTTTTCAATAATAAAATTTTGCACCTTATCCAAAAAATAAAATAAAAGACAAAATAAAATGGAAGCCCAAAATTTAACTTTATCAATAACAGGGAACACTTATCTGCTATATGGTCTGAAAAATCTGTGGCAAATTCATAGGACTAAGGCACTGTCTTAAAACTTTCAAAGCCAACAATAAATGAAATATAGACATTATGCAATGTGGCAATAAAATAAGATAACCATACTCTCCACTTCCCTCTTGCACATTATGCAATATCAGGAGATCTCAAGATACTTGCTTTTGTTTTCTTGTGACTGGTCAGCATGATGCTGTTTTGGGTGTGTTTTATGTAACTTTTCACTGGGATTAGACTAATAGAATTCAGTGGCAGGTACATGGCTCAAAAAACACACTTAGATCCATGTTGTTCATACGCTATGGAGACGCCACTATTGTTCCTTGAGCCACAGTACATGTTTGAGATACTTTTTTATGGATTCCTTGTTCATTTATTTTAGATGTAATACATGAAATGCTACTTACACTGGCATGTTCAGCAGCAGCGACACAGCATGCAACCAATGGAATTCCTCCTTCCTTTAATGCACTAGGATGAATCTGGAAAGAGCAAATCCATAATTAGAATTTTTCTTAATCAAAAATTTTTCTCATAAAAAAGAAAACAAATGTCATAAGTCAATATTCTGACCCAGAAAAATTGTTAAGAAAATCAACAGAAAATCTAAAATTTGATGATAATTTTGTGTCCCTCCCATCAGCAGGAAAATGAAACAAGAGAACAGTAGTAAATTGTTTATTGTAGACAGATTAAATTAGTAAAAAACAAAAAATTGGTATTTCCCTTTATCTTTGATAAACAATGAAACAATTAGGATAAACAATGAAATTGAGTAAATATTAAAGTTTTTGGTTACAAGTCAATCACTAGATTGCTCAATTTGGCCCCCAAAAAATGTATCATTCATTTTTGTTTGAGTTAGTTGGGGTTTGTGGAAATTTGGAAATTGCATCAAAATTAACCAATATTATAATTAAAATCTCCATTCACAAGCAGATCACCCAAATTCTGGCATGACATGAAACACAACCAAGAAGGAGACAGAGAGATTTGGAAAAGAAAAGTAGATGATAAGAGGGAGACATTAGACGATCTCAATTAAAGGATGATTGGGAGTTTGAAAATTTGAGAATAAGTGTGGAAAAAATAAAGGAACACTCTGCACATAATTGATTTTTTTAATTTATTATATCCCTAATTCTTAGGAGATCTCAATAAATTTGTCTTTTGTAACAAAATTACTGGAGACTGAAACGTGAGAATTCCTTTCATATAAAGTATACACAATACTGATTACATCAAATATAAGGGGACTTATTTGTCAACCATCGTTAATCAGATAAAATTTGTCAACCATCCTTATTCAGATAAAATTTTGAAAGGCAGGAGATGCTTCTGCTTTCCACTGTATTTCAAAGGTTACTCTTTTGAATGTTGGAGATTGAAACAAAAATATCCTTTTAATTAATAGTATAGACATACAGATTATGGATATTAGCCCTAAAGACAGTTTGATTATACTTGCTTTACTTTAGAATCCACCCTCAGAAGGTTAAATAAAATTTTGCCAAAGGAAGAGTCTTTAAATATATCTAAATATGCGGGTGGATATTTCTCTTATTTGACACAACCTCTTCTTCTTCTTCTTCTTCTTCTTCTTCTCTCTCTCTCTCTCTCTCTCTCTCTATATATATATATATATATACATACACACACACACATATACATATACATATATACTTGAGCATGCTTACCTATGGGATTTTCTGTACTACATTCTGGTAGTGCAGGACTGAGAATTGCTTTCTTAGAAACCATAGATCCACCAGAATTTGAAATTAAAAGTTGTCAACATTTTATAGGTCAAACAAAATGCTTATTGATTTCTTCTGTTGAGAGAGAGAGGTAGAAACGAATGTAGGAGAAATATTTTTATGTGTATTCCATTGTAAATAGGTGTACATATATATAGTACAATAAGGGGAAATAAAATAGGAAAGTGAGAATCAAATATGTATATAATAGGAACACAATCCTAAATTCCTATATAGAGATTTAACACTCCCCCTCAAGTTGGAGTATAGATATTCTCGATGCCCAACTTGGAACATAAATGAAGAAAAACTCCTTTATAAACTGCCTTGATAAAAAGATCTCCAATTTGGTCTTTAGACTTAACATAATGAGTGATAATAATCTCTCCACTCATTACAGCCTCACGAACAAAGTGACAATCTACTTCGATGTGTTTAATTCTTTCATGAAAAACTGGGTTGCTAGCAATATATGTTGCAGCCATATTATCACAAAACATTTTTGATGGCTTTTTTAAATCAATTCCAATCTCAGTTAAGAAATTCTTGACCCACATAATCTCACATGTTGTATGAGCCATAGCACGATACTCTGCCTTTGCACTAGATCTCGCAAGTACATTTTGTTTCTTGCTTCTCCAAGTCACTAGATTGCCTCCCAAGAAGGTACAATATCCACTTGTGGACTTCCTATCAGTTTTGGATCCAGCCCAATCAGCATCAGAATACCCAACAATGTCCAACTCTTTACCTTTCTTGTAAAGAATTCCTTTACCAACGGACTGTTTTAGATATCATAGAATTCTACATACCGCCTCCCAATGGATCTTCTTCGGATTTTACATATACTGACTAACTGCTCCCACTGCAAAAGTAATATCAGGTCTAGTGACAATAAAATAAATCAACTTTCCCACAAGACTTCTATATCTTTTCTTATCTTCAAAATCTGGACTGCTGTCACCATCCAATATTACATTAGGATCCATAGGGGTCTCTATTGGCTTAGATCCTAACATACCTGTCTCATCAAGTAAGTCTTGCACATACTTTCTCTGAGACAAAATGATACCTTCTTTACTCCTTAAAACTTCAATTCCAAGAAAGTATCTGAGTTGCCCCAAGTCTTTTATTTCAAAATGCGTCTTTAGATGTCTTTTCACTTCTTCTATGCCATTAGAATCACTCCCAATCACAATGATATCATCTACATACACCACAAGTATAACCATACCTGATCTTGTATGTTTAACAAATACTGAGTGATCAGATTGACAACGGGAGAAGTTGATCGAAGCCAAAACACCACTCAATTTTTCAAACCAGGCCCTAGGTGACTGCTTCAGACCATAAATAGCCTTCTGTAACTTACAAACAGAGTTGGTTAACTCCCCCTGAGCAACAAATCCAGGTGGTTGCTCCATATAAACCTCCTCGTGTAAATCACCATACAAGAAGGCATTTTTGACATCTAGCTGGAAGAGGGGCCAGCCAAAAAACACAGCAAGGGAAATGAGAATGCGAACTGAATTGAGTCTGGCAACAGGAGAAAAAGTCTCACCATAGTCAACACCATAAGTTTGAGTGTACCCATTAGCAACAAGACGAGCTTTTAATCGTTCAATAGTACCATCAGGATGATATTTGATAACAAAGACCCAACGACAACCAACCACTTCTTTACCGTCTAGTAATTTTTATAACTCCCATGTACCACGATCACAGAGAGCTGACATCTCATCTTCCATAGCTTTCCTCTAGCCAGGATGAGCCAAAGCTTCCTAATAATTTTTAGGAATAGAAACCACAGACAAACACAAAGCAAAGGAGCAAGCAGACAATGATAAGACATTAAATGAGACAAACTGAGAGATAGGATACCTCTGAGAATTTCTAGTACCTTTGCGAAGAGCAATAAGGAGATCAAGATCGGAATATTCATTTGTAGGAGGAGTCGGATCTGGAGTAGAAGCAGAAGCTTGAGTGACGGGCAGATCAAGGAGCGGTAAATCATCTTGTGTAGCACGCGATTGATGTGGTTTTCACATAGAATAAACTAGGAGCGGTGGAGTTGAGGGACACGGTAGAACTCACACCTGTATTGGAGGATCAACTAGACCAGTATCAAGTCTAAAACCACTCGATAAAAAATATGGTGTGGACTCAAAAAAGGTGACATCTACACTGACAAAAGTTTTTCCCGAACAAGGGTCAAGACATTTGTAACCTTTCTGAGTTCTAGAATACCCAAGAAAAATACATTTGGTGGATCGAGGAGACAGTTTATCAGAAACCCTATAAAGATGGACAAAACAAATACAACCAAAAATATGAGGAGGAAGAGGAAAAACAAGTTGATTAGGGAATAAGATGGAGTATGGAGACTGAAAATTAAGGACAGAAGAAGGAACCCGATTAATGAGGTAACAGGCGGTAAGTAAAGCTTCTCCCCAATATTTTGATGGGACTTTCATATGAAATAACAGAGTTCGAGCCACATCTAACAAATGTCTATTTCTTCGCTCAGCAACTCCATTTGCTGAGGGGTGTAAGCACATGATGTTTGATGTAAGATCCCATTAGTGCTACAAAAAGTAGATAACGAGGAAGAAGTATATTCTAAAGCATTATCAGAACATAAAACTTTAATAGAAATACCAAACTGAGTCTTTATTTCATTGTAAAATATTTGAAACATACTAGGGACCTCAGATCAATCTTTTAACAAATACAACCAAGTAACTCTAGCATGATCATCCACAAATGATACAAAATATTTAAACCCATGACTATTGGTAACTCGACAAGGACCCCATACATCTGAGTGAACCAAATCAAACGGTTGGTCACTAATTTTATTGACTCGACTACGAAATGAAAAACGAGAATGTTTACCTAACTGACAAGACTCACATTCAATTTGAGTTGGACTAGAAAAACCCATATGCTGAAGCAATTTATTTGAAGGGTGACCTAAACGATAATGCCATTGTTCTGGAGAGACAGACGAAGCAAGAGCTGTATGAGAGGACGAAAGTGCTTCAAATAAGTGATAAACGCCATTCTTTTCATGCCCACCACCAATCATCTTTTTCGTACCAAGATCCTGAAAAATACAGTATGATGAAAAAAAAGTGACTGAGCAATTTAAATTCTTGGTTAACTGGCTAACGGATAAAAGATTAACAGGAAATCTAGGAACATGTAACACCGAAGATAAATGAAAACTAGATGTATGAATGGTTCCAGACCCTTGTACTTGGGTTTTAGAACCATCAGCAAGAACGACTGATGACTGTTTGTTAGAAGGGATAAATGAACTAAAAAGAAAATCATTACCAGTCATAGGAGAAGAAGCTCCAGAGTCTATAATCCAATGATGTGGGTTCGAAGAAGAAAATAAGGCAGTGGACCTACCTGTTTGGACTAAGGAAGCGGAAGGCTCATCCACTGGTTGACTTTCAGATTTCTGAGCAGACTGCGCAGAAGGTGGAGCATGAGGGTTAGATGAATTACTAACGGAAAGACGCTCCTCAGAGCTTTGATTTGCTCATTCAGGTTTTCCAAACTTACCCCAACACTTTTCTTAAGGATGATTAAGTCTACCACAATGGGAACAAGGAGCTCTTCCACCTCGACCTCTAACACGCCCTCTACTCCATCCAGAAAATGATCCTCTGCCTCGACTACCAAACACAACTAAGGCAGAAGCTTCCTGATTATGTTGAAAGGTAGGTAACCGTTGGAGTCGAGCATATGCAGTTTTAAGACTTGGGAGATCTTTCTCAGTCAAGATACTATTCTTAGCACTTTCATAGATAGGATTTAAGCTATACAGGAACTTAACAACAAATAATTTTTCTCGTTGTGTACGTAATGTCTCAACATCAGTAGTAACAGGATGATAAGAGTTAAACTCACCCATTAATCCTTCGATTTCTCCTAAATATTCACTTAACGTTCTAGCACCTTGCTGACAAGAAAATAAGGTAGAGTAAACATCAAAAATGTTAGATACATTTTGAGAGCCGCCAAACCTGTCTTGAAGTGAATTCCACAACTCTTTTGTAGTATCAACCCACATCACAGTTGCTGCAAGTGATGGCTCCATACTGTTCCACAACCATGTAGTAATCAAATTGTCTTCCTGAATCCATTTAGCATACTCCTTTGAATCAAACGATGGAGGATCTTGTGTAAGATAATTATGTTTTCCTTGGCCAATCAAATATTTAGTTACTGCTTTTGCCCATAACTTGTAATTGGAGTTATTTAATTTTATGGCTGTGATGGAACCACCAACTACAAGAGGATTAGAGGACGGTTGAGAAGCCATGGAAACCTCAAACACAATTTTTCAATCAGATTCAGGTGAGACTGCAGTTTTCCAACGATCGAAAAATTTTTCTGGCAACCCAAAAAATTTTCCAGCAGACCTTTTTTTTTTTTTAAAACACAAACAGAGGTTTTGTTCACCATTAACCGGTGACTTTAATAGAGTGATTTTCGGCCATTTTTGAACCAAACAGCAGATTTTTCGGTGATCAGAAAATTTTTCCGGCGGAATTTTCTGGCGGAGGCAGGGGGCTTTTGGTCGCTGGCGACCGGCGATCTCAGACGTGCAGGCGGTGATTGTCACCGCTGACCGGAGGTGGCTGATTTGGCTTAGGCAGAAACGTTAGGGTTGATGAACAGTAAAGTGACGAACAGTCTTTTTGGCGATTTGAAGGGTTTCCGGTAAGATTTTGGTGACAGTAATGAAGGGAAGAATGATGGGGACGGCCCGATCTACAAGTTGATGTATTCGGTGATGGGTGATGCGCCGGTGGCCGGTGATAACAGTAACTCCGGCGAGAAACAGTAACAAACAATAACTGTGTTTGGGGTTTATGGAATTTATGATGAATTTGGTGGAACGATGTTAGGCTCTGATACTATGTTAAGAGAGAGAGGTAGAAACGAATGTAGGAGAAATATTTTTATGTGTATTCCATTGTAAATAGGTGTACATATATATAGTACAATAAGGGGAAATAAAATAGGAAAGAGAGAATCAAATATGTATCTAATAGGAACACAATCCTAAATTCCTATATAGAGATTTAACATTTTCAATGACCACTTCTAACCTGTAAAATGGCAGGACTATGTTCTTGTTCGGCTGCAGCAACAACAGCCTCAACTCCTTCCATGTTATAAACATTGAATGCTCCAATAGCATATTCACCCTTTTCTGCATTCTGTTTGTAGAATAATATTTTCAGGTTTAGATGATGAAACTAACAGTAAAATCTTATTAGTGACCCTTACAAGAAGGAGCTCCCTAGTTGATGCAAGTCTGGCTGGGCGAGCCCAAGATCTCACTAATTCTGCCAGTGCTTCACTGCCACCAACATTACCTAAAGAAAATTTCAAAAGTACTAAGATTCACATACATTGGATCTGCAGATATTCCAGAACCAAAAATAAATAAATAAATTAATAAAAAATTTACCAGGGAACACTATGTATGGAACTCCTGGATGTCTACTTTCAGGACCTAGCTGCCACAGGGGAACACCAGCTAGGGCTTGTCCAACTATTTTGGCATGTTTTGCTTCTAGAGCTTTTGTAGCAATATCTGATGATGTGATTCCACCCTGGACCCAAAAAAAAAAAAGGATGAATGTTTGTGATTAATCTCGGCTTAGAAAAGGCAAATATTTCAAGTCAATAGTGATGCAAGTGGAAAAGCATAACGTTACAAAACTGCTGGAGAAGCAGGTTGTTAAGAGGATAAACGGTCATAAACTTTGGTTTTCATAAAACAGAAATATAAAAAATCATCAAAAGAGTTTAGATGAAGAAAGGGGACAACATCCAGAAATTTATTATTCAGGAATATAAACAAGCTCAAATTCTCCAAATGACTTAATTTCTACACCCTGTAACGTAGGTTCATGACAACATCCCATTAGAAGATACTTTCTGCTAGCAGTTGCTGGTTACTTCATTGAAAATCTATCTTCAGTTTTCACAAAGTGGGTTGAGAACAACTGAAGATAGTATAAGAAACTACTTAATCAAAAAAATAAGAGAGAGAGAGAGAGAGAGAGAGAGAGAGAGAATGGTCATCAGCCCATTGGTTAAATTTTTAATGGACAACTGCAAGTTAATTAAATTAATATACCTTTGCAAGAATGTAACGAGGGCTTGTAGTTACACGCCTAACTATTTCCACCAGTGCAGAGCTAACTTTGAAATTGATTTCCAAACTTTCCTCAGCATCTGCCAAAAAGATAAAGGAAGTTCCGTTTGAGAAAAACAAGGAAAAGAGAACTTTTCTTAACTCAAAAAAACTTACACCTTTATATGTTTCTTTTTTGCTAGCATTAAAAATGCCTCCATACTTAAAAGCATTTAGACACAAGCCTTTTAACACAAGCTGTTCGGGTTTTTCTTACAGGAACTCTTTGTTATATCTAATTATTCAAATGGCAGATGGGCAGATTTAGCATAGGGATGCGCCTAGCCGCCTACCAACCCCAAACCCTAAAAAAAATAAAAATAAATAAATGAATAAATTTCTGGAAAATGTAAACTCAGGTTAAAACCCTTTTTCTTATGTACTTTGGCCCCCGAAGTCAACATTGCTCAATTTGCCACTGCATGACCCTACCAGATAGCAGCCAAATAATAACACATTAAGGCAGAGAACTAACTTTTTCCAGTGATAAGTTCTCGGCTAGTCATTACTAGAGTATCTTTCCGAGCACGAAGGAAAACATCAACCATCTCAGCCGTTCTACTGATTTCCTCTTCTCTTTCTTTTGATGACTTCATGGCAATTTTTTCAACAGAAACCTATTCATCAAAAAGAATAGCAATGAAGATCCCATATGCAAAAGGTAACATTCAGAGTCACAAACAAGGGTCTTACTGCAACTGGTTAGCTACAATCTCCTATATCATTCACCAAAACAAACCAAAATGGAAATTGAAAAAATACATGCAGGAATTTTATTTTGATTCACCTCAATGCTTCTTATGATATGTCCGCACTGTGATTTAAGCTCTGCAACCTGTTAAGTGAGAGAGTATTATGTATGAACCATAAAAAAAGTTCAACATCACAGGGGATCTCAGAATAACAAGTAAACCTGTTTTGTTGTTTTTGGTACATATGACCCCACAACAATGAGTCCACCATTCCTTTCCTTGTTAATTCCCAGATCTTTTGGCAGAATTGGAGCTTTTGGGACAATTCCAATCCTGGCGGAAACAAAGCTAGCAGCGGTGCGGCATAGGAAAGACTTTCCCTTTAATTCTGCCTGCCAATTGAATATAGATTAGAAAAGAACCTTCCAATGCATTCAGCTACTCATGGCAATATGGGTAGATGCATTTCACCAAGTTGTGCAAAGAATATACACAAACAGCATATAAGTAGTAGAATATCATGCCTGGATCATTCCAGCTGCAAAGACAGCCATGTCTCTCTCACTAGCAGCATTAACTATGCACGTCGAACCCTGCTTCCCCAGCAAATTAGAGAAAAAATAAATTTTCGAGCCTTACTAATTAAATTCATCATAATGTTGTAAGGAAATTCATGCACTGACTTTTAGGGGTTTGAAATGCATGGCTTCATACGGCATAAAATAGAAAGCATCATTAATACATTTAAGACACCTTCTTGGTGAATTTATTAAACATTTATTGACACATGTTTAATAAATTCATAAATGGTCATCCCTAGCAGTAGCATTGCATGGGTTACATGAAGCAGGCAAACAGTATTTAAATAAAAGGGAAGCAACAAATTTCAAGACTTTCAGAAAATAAAATAAAATATAATAAGAGAAGAAATTTAAAGACAATTATTTGCTACTGATCTCATCTCTGTGCTCCATTTCGTGTATCAACCCTCTCATTATACATTCACTTTTTTTTCTTTTTTTTACATACTCGTATTCCAAAAATAAAGGAAAATCAACCATTTTGCAGAGGGAACTCTAGTTTTTTTACACGTTAAAATAACTAGTCTGCACTTTTCTTCAGGCCATGAAATTTATGCTGCCTGATAAGATGAAATTATTGCCTTTCTATGTATCCTTCCGACATAAAGTCCCCTATATTTTTCTCGATTCTCGTAAGATACCCACAGGGAATCTTTAGAAAAAAAAGAACCAATTAGGAGTCATAAAATGGAGTTCACCAAAGTCTTCCTCCTTTGTGAAAAGAAAGGCTCTTCAATCCTCCAGGTCTTTTTCCATTTTTCTCTGTATAGGTTTGTTAAAATAAAGACCTTCCTCAAGTATATAAGTGGCCAACTCTCACCCGAAACAGCATCATTATTGACCTAAGCTTTGGCCTCCAAAGAATTTATTTGCACTATCCTTATACAAGCCAACAGGCCTAAATTCATGCTATCTTAACAGGATTCTTTCCTTAAGCACAGGCAGATGAAGGTAATATTGTGTAATTCTTTCAATCTGAGGGCCAGTGTGGGCATCTCATGCTGGGTCGGACTCCAATTTATTGTTTAATGTGCAGATTGAAGATGACATGAATTTGGAGTTAAAGTTGAGTAGTTTCTGCACAGGTTACTTTGTGGTCATCGTTATTTCTTGGAATTGGTTTGATCAGTCGTCATACAAGGTGCCACAAGGGTTTTTGTTGACATGCGGATTGCCTTGCAATGGCGCCAAGCCCCTGCTCGGCCAGCTACTCAATAAACCACACTGTTTTGCCAACCGAAGTTAGCACACGAATCTGCACACAGCGCATACACTAATTTTTCGATACAAGGCACAAAGAATTTGCAGAAGCACCGATTTCCAATTTTTCTTTATTTCCTCAAAGAAGAGATTACAAATGCCACCCCAAGGTATTGTGCTGGAAACACACTCTAGTCTAACTCACACAAACCACAAGCGCAATTACTTCCCTAAGCAATTCTCTCAAAGCTCTCACTATATGCGAAATGCTCTCTTGTTGTTGTTCCAACCCCCCTCTTGATACATTTTATATGCAAAAACCAACCAACACCCCTGATTTTGGGTCCTAAATCCATGAGCTGCTCACTACATTGTCCATGTAGTTGACAACTCCAACTACTAGGAGTTGTGGCTCCCCCACTACCCATGGATAGACATCATGGCCTTAATCATAAGAAATAATTTAGTCAAACCACTACCTATATTCTCCTATTTTCGCTCCTAGATTTTATGGACCTGGCTGTACCTATCCAGCCACCAAGTTAGTGGGGAAGCGCAACCCACAATTTGTGCTATCACTTCTTACACTCTAGAAAATGCATATCGGCCCACTTGGCCACTATATTCTTGAATTGAGGAGCCAATATCCCTCTGGATATTTGCCATGACTTATGCCACTAACAACTCTAAGCATAAACTGCTACTGCATGCCATATCGCCCGCTACCATACGCCCTATCGCCCTATCGCAGCATTGTTGCACACTGCCTATGCGTGTGCCTACTATCCCGCATGCGTCCTTGTGCTACTGCTGTGCGCTACGTTGCCCCAACGTAAGCGTTGCATCGCTGTGTCGCACCTAACTCCCATGTGCGTGCCACACACCACACTGGCTACTTGTGCGTATGCGTTATCCGACTATGTCATACCCATCTTTAGGCGCGCATCCCACTACGCTTACTACCTAAGCGTTCGTACTACTGGGTCGCGCTACACATCCTCTTGTGTTACCGTTCACATTGCCTTACACTTAAACTCGCACATCAATGGCCCTATTACAGTGCGCAACGTCTTCATACCTTGCTTAAGCACTCATTCTGGCGTTTCTCATTGGCATGCACCACAACTGTCCTATCCAAGCCTTGGCATAGTGCAAGGCAAGCTATGCCAATCATGTGCGAATATTAAAGATGTAACAAACCACCCCTACCAAAAGAGCTCGACATCCTCATTGGAAGGATGTTGTTGCTATCCTCTACACATTTCCACATCATGTGATTTTCCTCTCCCAAATGGCAATCCTGCATGCTATTGCCTCAGAACTAGATACTCCCTTTCTCTAACTCTCTCAACCCCAACGATCAAGGATCTCGCCCGCATCCTTGTCCTACTATCTCGCGAAAACAGAAGAAGCTCCTTGGCTTGCTAGCGGCCACCCAATCAACCAAGTCTTTAAAGGCATTAGGAACTCACACGATTAACCTCAATTCGTAGCTTTACACAAAACTACGCCAATTTGACAACGAACCCCAGCTGTCATCATAGAACTAGGCCTTGACGCGCTATGCTAACTGCTCCCCTCACGGCTGCATTCTATTGGGTTGCATTAAGTCACTCAAATCAAATTCTCTATGTGACTCCAGCAACTCAATGTTTTTGCAGATTTATCCCCACATAGCGCAGTCATCCCCTGCTCAATTTACCCTCAAATGGATGATGATTTGCACTCTCTGCTCAACTCCATCCCCATGGTGTTGAAAAGTGTCACTGAAATCCGCTCATGAACCGTCCCAACAGTTCTCTATCCTCTGGATTTAGAAGATATGCTACCACATAGCAACTCCGCTGCCTTAATCCATCGGGCACGTATGTAGTGCTTCATGAAACTCCACGTTTCTTAAATCAATCTATCCCACAAGAACGATTCTTTACCAACCTTTGCTACGCATAAATGAATTCCCCTGAAACTGAATGCATTAATTTCTCACATTCCTCCAAAGGCTGTTGAAGACCAAAGTCTCCATTTCCTCATGCCACTAGTGCATTCATCTATGAAAGTACCACTTTGTTGCTACAATGCATGCCCATGATACCAACATGCTAAATGAACTCTCTCGCACTGAATATACACCAAATTCAGCAGTTCATTTCCCCATCTTGCTCTCTAGCTTGGAAATACACCACTAGTAAAGAACTGATGTCAGGGGGTCATTGCACCATCAGGCCTCTCATTATAGAAATCACCCATATTTCAATTGGTCCAGGCTTTTGGAAATCCAGAATGCAACTTATTTGCATCCTTGACAACCAACACCTCGAGCCACTCCGCTGAACCCATATGTGCCATCAAAAAAGACTTTGCTCCCATGTCAAAACCCATTGCCAATTATCTAACTAATTGAAATGGCCTTACTCCACATCTGTCTCTCGTCAACAATTGAGCCTTCACTTCTACCGAATTCTCTGAATCCGGTATAGATATTGTACACAAATAAGGAATCAAACCTATGTTGTACTGAAGAAAAAACTACATCCCCAGTATCAGCTCAAAATCCCTCGATGGCACCACCATCAAGTTCATCGGCCCCTCCCACAAGCTAATCCGTCTAGTTGTGAATAGTGTTGCGCAAACTAGCATTATAGAGTTTGCTGCCTTGACCTCATGCGAGGAGCCCTACAGACACAACTCCAACCTCTCCACTTCCCTTGAAGATAGGAAATCTTGTGCAACCCTCGTATCTAACATAGCATGCGCAGAATGCCCATCGATAAATACCTACATGTATAAGAGCCCTGTTGAATCACACATCCCATAAATGTTATTCAACAAGGACTCATGCACATAGGAATCGCCTCATTTTTAGCCTTCTATGGCTCGTTTTTTCGTCACTAAAGCATTAAGTTCACTCCGTTTTGGACATTCTCTTTCCTTATGAGGCCCCTCACAGATGAAGCACTCTGTAAACTTGTTTTTCCCATGCTGCAAATCACCTTCTTTGGCCTTGCTGGACTTGGCTTCCATGTTATCTTCCTTGGAAACTCCAGCCTTCTTCTTTCCCTCGGGCTTCTTCCTATCATGCATGAAAAATACCCCAAAATTGAAGTAAACCAAACCATCTACAGCAGCAATTGCAGTTGGTAAGTCCCTTACCCCTTGCCTACGTAACTCCGCTTGCATCTAAGGCTACAATCCTGATGTGAAGTTGAAAAACTTGTCTTCATCTCACATGTTCTTGATGTCCAACATCAAGGAGTTGAATTCCTTCAGGCACTTATGCACAGAACCCATATGCTTGAGCTTCTTTAGGCTTTCCCTCGCAAACCACTCTGTATTGCAGGTAGGACTTGACCTTTCAATTCCCGCTTAAGTGTTTCCCACGTCTCAATGATTGGTGTCGCTGCATCAACGTCCTCTTGGATATGAATGAACCACCGAAGCTTCGCATCATGCTAGTAATCGCCACTTTCTGAATCTCGGGCATTCAAGTAGCCTTGAAGTACTGCTCCATATCCTACAAGAAATTCTCTAGCTCTTTGGCATTCCTCGCTTTGCCAAATGTTTTGACTGTGGCACCTCGATTCCCAAATTGGCAACCCCTACTACTTCAGGTGCATTACTCATTGAATGCTTGATTACTTCGAGCTCGTCCTCCACATCATTGAGGCTTCGCCTAAACGTATCCGTCAAGGCAACGATATCCTCCAAAACAGCATCAAATTTCTCGTTCACCTCGCGTATGAACTCCTCCAATGTTCTACGCAAAGTTGCAATCTCAAACCCATGCATCTCTGATTGCTCCGCTTAGCTCCCCACCTATTGAGCTTGTGGTACACCAACCAGGGCCTATAACCATGCCAACCTATCCTTGAGCGTCTTGCTTGACATAGTGCCCAAAAATCACCCAAACGCATGTAGGCAGATTCGGATACCACTTGACACCTCAACCTCTTGGCCAATCTTGGCCGCCTTTGCCACAACTGGGCTCGAATACCACTTGTCACAAGGCTTTTTATTGGTATTCGAATTGTCTTACAATAGCTTCAAGCCCTTGCTCAGCCAGCTACTCAATAAACCACACTATTTTGCCACCCGATTTTAGCACACAAATATGCACGAAATGCACACACTAATTTTTTGATACAAGGCACAGAATTTACGAAAGCACCGACTTCTAACTTTTCTTTATTCTTTGAAAGAAAAAAGTACAAATACTGCCACAAGGTTTTGTGCTAAAAACACACTCCAGCCCAACTCACAAAAGCTACAAGCGCAATTGCTTCCCTAAGCAATTCTCTCAAGACTCTCAGCACATGTAATGCTCTCAGCTTGTTGTTCCAGCCCTCCCCCTTGGTACATTTTATAGGCAAAAATCAACCAACATCCTTGGTTGTTAGGTCCCAAATCCATGTGCTATTCTCCACATGGTCCATATAGTAAAACCCCAACTACTAGGCACTGTGACACACTCCTATGCTGCCACATGCATCCCCCACTACCCATAAATGGAGATCATGGCCTTGATTATAAGAAATAACTTAGTCAAGCCACTACCCATGTTCTTGTTGAAATATCTTTCTAGATTGTGTAGAATATCTTCTAGACTATATGTAATTATATAGAATATTTTATTTTAGGAAGATTTTATTTTATTTTATTCTCTCTATAAATTAGGAAGATTTGTTTCCTATTCCGTGTATTAGAGAAAGCCTATATATACCATTGTAACATAGTAGAAAAATAATGAAAACTTTCCTATTCTCTGTACGTTTCTTTATGGTATCAGAGCAGAGAAAGACCTAGGGTTCTTATTTTTTTCTGCCTCCAAAGATGTCCGAAGTCACCTCTAAAAGTCAAGCTTCTCAATTCAACCCTCAATCCACCCGAAACATACTCGAAAACCACCCTATTCAGATCACGACAATCAGACTCAATGGAGAAAGTTTTCTTCGGTGGTCGCAGTCTGTTCGTTTGTATCTCAGAGGGAGAAGGAAGATTGGCTACATCACAGGCGACATAAAGAAGCCCGACACAGAGGATCCAACCTATACCACTTGGGACGCTGAAAACTCAATGGTGATGACATGGTTAGTCAACTCAATGACTGAGGAGATTGGGGCGAATTATCTCTGCTATTCTACAGCAAAGGAACTATGGTATAATGTCTCGCAGATGTACTCCGACTTGGGGAACCAATCCCAAGTATACGAATTGACCCTTCGACTTGGAGAAATCCGCCAAGGTGAGGACTCTGTGACAAAGTATTTCCATTCTCTTAAAAGGATTTGGCAGGATCTAGACTTATTCAACGACTGAGTGGAAATCATCCAAGGACTGCAATCATTACATGAAGATGGTAGATGTTGGTCGAGTCTTCAAGTTTCTTGCAGGTTTGAATGTTGAATTTGATGAGGTCCGAGGCCGGATTATTGGACGAAATCCTCTGCCCCCAATTGGAGAGGTGTTTGCAGAAGTACGACGGGAGGAGAGCCGAAGACAGGTGATGCTTGGAAAAAAGGCTGCAAGTGCAACCGGATCTGTAGAGGGTTCTGCCTTGGCCATTCAGGAGGCCCAAATTAGCCGCAAATCATCTCACCATCAGCAGGGTGGAGACAGGAGTAACCTCCGATGTGATTACTGTGGAAAACCTTGTCACACTCGAGATACATTCTACAAACTACATGGCAGACCTTCTACTGGCAGAGGACACAAACCTAATGAGCAGAATACACCAATCGCACATGAAGCTGAGTCATCTCCTCTCAGTAAAGAGCAATTAGATCTTCTTAAACCTTTTAAATCCTATTCATCTCCGAATATTTCTGTCGGTTCTATGGCACAATCAAGTGATAATTCTATGACACTTTCTGTTCTAGGAAAAACCGGTCCTTGGATCATAGATTCAGGGGCCTCTGATCATATGACAAGTTGTTCCCAGTTGTTTCACTCCTATTACCCATGTTCTAGTATTGAAAAAATTAGGATAGCCAAAGGTAGTTTTTCACCTATTGCAGGGAAAGGAAACATTAAAATTTCAGAAAATATTACCCTAAAATCTGTTCTACATGTCCCAAAATTGACCTGCAATCTTCTTTCCGTCAGTAAACTATTAAAGGAGGCTAACTATTCTATACTTTTCCTTCCTTCTACTTGTGTTTTTCAGGATCAAAACTCGGGGAAGACGATTGAAACTGCTAGAGTGATAATGGACTTTACCACTTTGATTAAACTGTTTTTCGTAATGAAAAGGCTTATGCTTTGAGTAGTACTAGTTCAAACTCTATCTATGATGAAATAATGTTATGGTACAGAAGATTAGGACATCCTAGTTTTACATATCTTAAACATTTGTTTCCTAAATTGTTTAAAAGGATTGATTGTTCAAAATTTCATTGTGAGTCTTGTCATTTGGCTAAAAACCATCATGTTTCTTTTCCAATAAAGCCCTATTTTGCTTCAAGACCATTTTACTTGTTTCATAGTGATGTTTGGGGACCATCTAAGGTTAGCACACTTTCTAGCAAAAAATTGTTTGTGATTTTTATTGATGATCACACAAGGATTTGTTGGGTTTATTTGTTGGAAAAAAAAAAATCAGATGTTGAACAACGATTCAAAGATTTTTTCCTTATGATTGAAAATCAATTTCAAACCAAAATTGGCATTCTAAGAAAAGATAATGGGACTGAATATTTTAAACAATATTTAGGGACATTTCTTACAGAAAAAGGAATTGTTCATCAATCAACTTGTTGAGATACACCACAACAAAATGGCATTGCTAAAAGAAAGAACAGACACCTACTTAAGGTAGCTAAAGCCATTATGTTTTCGATGAATGTACCTAAATATCTCTGGGGTAATGCCCTTTTAACTGCATGTTCCTTAATAAATAGAATGTCGTCTCGTGTCTTAAAATTTGAAACACCATTACACGTTTTAAAGAATTGTTTTCCCACATCTCGAATAATGACAAATCTCCCTTTAAAAGTGTTTGGCTGTGTTTGTTATGTGTACATACCTAATAATTTTAGATCAAAATTTGATCCAAGAACTGAAAAATGTGAGTTTCTTGGCTACGCTTCAAATAAAAAAAGATACAAATGCTTTAATCCTGTAACGAAGAAATTTTTTGAAAGTATGGATGTACACTTTGTTGAAGATCAACCTTTCTTTCAGGAAAAATCTCTTCAGGGGGAGAATATAGGTAAAGAAGATAATTTTTGGGAAACATTACCTATCTCTTTAAATATCCCTGACAAACAATTTTTGAAACCAATCGTTCAAAGAATTGAATCTAGTGATGGCACTCGAAATCAAAATTTGTCAGATATTACTTTATCAAAGATAGGGGAGAAGTATCTCAAACTAATCATAATCCGAAGAATGAGCTTCAGGTTTATACCAGAATGCGGTTTCACAAAGGTTCTACTAATCCGCTTGTTCCTCCGGCTGATGATCAATCTAATTTACCGAGTGAAGATCCTACAACTCAAAGTAATCTTCCTTATGCTTCTACCCCTTCATCCTCTTTTGAGTTACCAAATTTGTCTTCTTCTGATCTTGATCTTCCAATTGCATTAAGAAAAGGTACTCGAGAATGCACTAAACATCCCATCGCTAAATATCTGTCATATGAAAAATTTTGTCAAATATTCATAGAGCATTTGTGTCTACGATTTCTAACTTGTCTGTGCCAAGAACTGTTCAGGAAGCATTAGGGGAACCGAATTGGAGATTAGCTGTGATGGAAAAAATGAATGCTCTTAGGAAGAATAACACATAGAGTATTACCGATCTTCCTCGAGACAAGAAGACATTTGGGTGTAAATGGGTCTTTACAGTGAAGTGCAAGACCGACGAGAGTGTGGAGAGATATAAAGCAAGACTTGTAGCAAAAGGATTTACCCAAACTCATGGTATTGATTACCAAGAGACTTTTGCTCCGGTTGCTAAGATCAACTCCATCAGAATTCTTCTCTCTCTGGCAGTTAATTTTGAATGGCTACTCCACCAATTTGATATCAAAAATGCGTTCTTAAATGGAGATCTTCAAGAGGAAGTTTACATGGACTTGCCTCCCGGATTTGAGGAAAGTTTTGGAAGAGACAAGGTATGCAGATTAAGAAAATCTATATATGGTCTAAAGCAGTCGCCAAGAGCCTGGTTTGAACAATTTAGAGATGTTGTAAGAAGAAATGGCTTCTCACAAAGTCAAGCCGATCATACTATGTTCTTTAAGCATTCCACTGAAGGCAAGATTGCCATTTTGATAGTGTATGTAGATGACATTATCATGACTGGTGACAACCTTTCTGAGATCAATAGCTTAAAGAATAAACTTGAGACTGAATTTGACATCAAGGATTTGGGAAAACTAAAGTACTTTCTCGGGATGGAGTTTGCAAAGTCTAAGGAGGGTATTTTTATCAACCAACGCAAATATATCATTGATTTACTCAAGGAAACAGGAATGATAGGTTGTAAAACTACAGAAACTCCAATTGACCTGAATGTGAAACTAAAGGCAGCGGAGGCAAAAGAGGTGAAGGATCTGCAACGCTATCAAAGATTGGTTGGAAGACTAATCTATTTGGCGCATACGAGACCTGATATAGCTTTCGTAGTGAGTGTTGTAAGCCAGTCCATGCACTCACCGGGACCTACACATATCGAAGCTGTTTTCAGAATTCTAAGATACCTCAAAGGGTCTCCAGGAAAAGGACTTATGTTCAAAAAAAGGGGGTCATCTTCAAATAGAAGCCTACACCAATGCAGATTGGGCAGGCAACGTGAGTGATAGAAGATCTACCTCAGGTTATTGCACCTTTATAAGAGGGAACTTAGTCACCTGGAGAAGCAAAAAACAAAGTGTAGTGGCAAGGAGTAGTGCAGAAGCAGAATTTCGCTCCGTAGCACATGGCTTTTGTCAGGTGATCTGGATCAAAAGACTTCTAGAAGAATTGATAACAAGGTTGCAATCTCCATAGCTCACAATCCTGTTTTACATGACAGAACAAAACATATAGAAGTGGACAAACATTTCATCAAGGAGAAGATTGACAGTGGTGTAATATGCATGTCCTACATTCCTACTGCCAGCCAAGCGGCAAACATACTCACTAAAGGACTTCCTAAGGCGCAGTATGAGAACCTAGTGAGCAAGCTAGCCATGAGTGATATTTTCATGCCAGCTTGAGGGGGAGTGTTGAAATATCTTTCTAGATTGTGCAGAATATCTTCTAGACTGTGTGTAATTATGTAGAATATTTTATTTTAGGAAGTTTAGAAAGATTTTAATTTATTTTATTCTCTATAAATTAGGAAGATTTGTTTCCTATTCTGTGTATTAGAGAACGCCTATATATACCATTGTAACATAGCAGAAAAATAATGAAAACTTTCCTATTCTCTGCACGTTTTTTTAGTTCTCCTATTTTTGCTCCTAGATTTTAGGACGTGACTGTGCCCATCCAGCCACCAAATTAGTGGAGAAGTCCAGCTCATAATTTGTGCTACCACTTCTTACACTTTAAAAAATGCATGCCAATCCAGCCGTGAACTATCTCCTTAAATTTAGAAGCCAATATTCCTCTAGTTATTTACCATGACTTATGCCTACTAACAACTCCAAGTTGCACCATGAACTGCTACTGTGCACCATGTCGGCCGATACCATGCATGATATCGCTGCACTGTTGCACGCTGCATGTGCACGTGCCTGCTGCTTCGTAAGCATCTCAGCCCACATGCATGCTTATGCTAGTGCTGTGCGCTACATTGCCCCAACGTACGTGCTACATCGCAGTGTCATGTCCAACTCCTGCGTGCACGCCACACACCACGCTCGCTACCTATGCGTGCGTGTTATCCCACTATGCCACGCTTATCTCCATGCACGTGCCACACTACGCTCTACCCAAGCCTGCGTACTGCTGCATCGCGCTACACATCCCCCTATGTTAGCGTTCACATTGTCTTGCCTTAACCTTGCACATCAATGCCCCCTATTACGCCATGCAACGTCTCCACCCTTTGCTTAAGCGTTCACCCATGCGCTTCTCGTTGACCTGCACTACTGCTGCCCCATCTAAGCCTTGAAATAGCGTAAGGCAAGCTATGCCAATCATGTGCGAATATTAAGGATGTAACACAAGGTTAGTTCAGTGATGAGGAACAAAGTTCCTCAAATTAAAAGAAAGAGAGGGAGACGTAGACAGAGGAACAGGGAGAAAATAATAAAAGAAATTGAGGGAGAAGTAAATAAAAATTGAGAGAGAAAAATAATCTTTTTATTAAAAGACCAAAAATTCACATTCAACAAGCTTCGAAATAAAACAACTAATGATATTTGTTTATAATGCTAACAAACATAACTAAGAAATAGATTCTAATCCTAACTAAACTAGAAAATACAAAAAATGACTCATAAACAAAATAGTAAACCATTAATTAGGAAAATAACTCAAATTAGGATTACTCCCAATTTAAGAAGTCAAAATCCCTATTTTATTAAAATCCCTAAAATCAAAATTGAAATCCATAATTTTATTACTAGTGGTATTCTAATGGATCTTACATCAATTCTTTCCTGATTAAAAGAATTCGACTCTTGACAAGTTATCAAGGAAGAAGTTGTTAATACATAAGGAAACGCCACGTTTTATCATGCACAAGCATAAGAAAGTCGTTAACCCAAATCTTCTCTTAGTAGTTGAATGGCATAAGTATACATGACCCAAATTTCGATGATGTGTCAATATCCTTTGACGAGGAAGCAATGATATTCACCATGGAAGACTTCACCAAGGATGTTGACCCAACGATAAAATTAGGTGAACCCAAATATGAATCACAACCTATGAAATCAATTTCTCGAATGATCTCACGAGATTCTTCACATGTAGGCTCCAGATCATCATTAGAATTCATCTGGCCATCGATTTCAATATCACGCTTGGATTCATGCCCATCTTCAAGATCAATCTCACTTGCTTCATCATCTGTATTAGAACCATCACATTCATCCTTAGGAGTTGCATCCAAAATCCCTTCATCTTCTTGATCTTTATATTGGGTGGATAGCTCAATTTGTGGGTCTTGTTTTGTGAGAAAAGAAGCTTCTAAGACTTTTATGGCCTGTAGTAATTTTGTCTTCAATGCATCTAACCTAGCATTCACCCTATTTGCCAAGAGATCCATTCTATTTTCTAAAGCATCCATCCTAAAGTTCATCTCATTTTCTAAGGCTTGCATCATTTGGAGTATTTGAAGTTAGTGTTAAATAACAAATTGTAGATCGCAACGAAGAGATTCTGATGGTGATAGTGGTAAACAGTAACTCCAAAGTGAACAGTAACCCTGATGAACAGTTATTCTCGACAATGGACAGTAATTTCGTATGTGAATAGTACTCTGACGTGAAATCCCTCTCTTTCCCCTTCCCTTTTTAAGAATTGATGGGTGATGGGAGATGAGTATATAGATAGGTTAAGTGATGGTGGTGAGAAATTTAGGTGTTATGAGTTGAACAAAAAAAAATAACTAGTATAAAAAGGGATCAAAACCATGCTCTGATACCAATTGATGAGGTACCTTTAAAGAAAGGTAGGGAGATGTAGATAAAGGAAATGAGAAAAAATAATAGAAGAAATTGAGGGAGAAGTAGAGAGAAATTGAGGGGAAAAACAATCTTTTTTACTAAAGATCAAAAATCCATATTCAACAAACTTCGAAATAAAATAACTAATGACATTTATTTATAATGCTAACAAACATAACTTGACTAGAAAATAGAATCTATTAAGAAATAGAATCTAATCCTAGCTAAACTAGAAAATACCAAAAATAACTTCTAAACAAAATAATAAACCATTAATTAGGAAAACAACTCAAATTAGGATTACTCCCAATTTAGAAAGTTAAAATCCCTAATAATAGTCGAAATCCATAATTTACTAAAATCCCTAAAATCAAAATTGAAATCCCTAATTTTATTTCTAATTGTATTCTAATGAGTTCTACGTCATTCAGCTTTTGACAAGAGTTGGGACAGAAAGCTGACCCAGCTGGACCAGACTGGACCATTGGACAGGCCAGTTCATGAGTAATATGATTCAACTAACAGGTCATAAATATCTTCTAAATAAAGTCTGACCATCACATCAAAGTAACGAGTCTAATATCTTTCTTATTTTTACTGCCATAGATGTAATGGATAGAAATCCACATTTAAAGATATCCTGTACCTTCTTCAGACTGCAAAGATGCTCACAAACTGCATCTGGTCCTCCTTTCCTCAGAAGCTGAATAGAAATAGAAGCAACACTGCTGGCTGGGATGCGTCCTGCTGTTTTTTCTTCCACCCACTAAATTGAAGGGTGGAAAATCCAGCTTATTTTCAAGAATACGAAACAGATACCATTTCAAGTAGAAAATGGAATTATCTAACCTCTCGAAGGTTTGATGACTTATAGCCAAAAGCAGCATCTTTAGCAAACTCTGTTTCTCCAGCAGGTACAAGCCTACAAACACCATTATCTAAATGTTAAGATCATCAACTTCAATATCTATGAACTGTCACTCTCTTTCTTTTCATATGTGTGTTCCAGGAAGGTGCTGACAGAAAGTGAGAGATCTTATACCGATCACCATCTGCAACATAATGCACATCTTCAATAGTATAACGGCCTCCTTGAAGAAAAAAGGGGCAAATTATCCATGCGTCCATTTCACCCAATACTGAAACAGCAGCATCTGGTTCCTGTAGAATATCAAGCAGCATCACATTATGATTTTGTTAAAAAGTGAAGTTGCAATACAGTTGAGCTTATGGTGGAAATTAAAAGTCACAGTCCTTGCCTCTGGAAAATGACCACGTAGTGTAGAATCGCCTCTCAAAACTACCGTAAATTGACTATTATCAACTTTATTAGCCGCTGAACAGAGGTTTATGCAGATTTCTTTAATCAATGCAGCAGCCTGTCAAATTCAATCTTCTAATCAGAACACAAGTCTTAAAAAGGGGGCATGGAGAGAATCACTATGACCAAAATAAAATTTTAAATAGGAGACTATATTATGCTGATAAATTAAGCATTATAAATTGAGCATATGCACATTTGAAGAAATAAATTTACCTTATCAGAGCTCAGCGATCTGGAGTTCGTCAAAATGAAGAAGCACAAAGGCTTTTTTTTAAACTGCTCAACAAGTGACTCCTCACTCCTGCAAAGGACAACCCACAAGTAGGAGAAACTTAAGGAATACCTTAAGGAAAGCTCGCTTTTGAAGTAAATTGAAGTATTGTACCCAGTCTCTAATTATATAATCAAATAAAGTCTAAAATCCAAAATCTAAAATGTTATAATTTCTCCAAAATATGAAAATTAGAACTCATCTGGGTTTAAAGGTGATTCACTATAGAGCCACATACACAGTATACCACAATGTCAGGGGAAATAACAATATCATCATTGAGGTTTGCATTTTAAAAAGTTTAAAAAGCCTGATATAACCTGTTCAGAATTGGACAATCTATCATATAAAAAATTGTATAAATTTGTTTATAAATCAAAAAATTATGAAAACTCTCAATTTAGTGAAAAACATGTGAGCAAATAATCACACTAAAAATCATTATTTTTAGACAACTCCAGGCTACTGGAAACAATTTGTATTATAGACTAAACCTAAAATCATAAAATTTTTTTAGGTGCTTTTTAACTTAAAATAGAATGAAATTCTTATACAAGTGTGTTTACATGAATTTTATAAATTTTCAGAATTTTTGAATCAAGTACTAGTATGGTAAAAATAGGAGACAAGGTTGTTTAATTTTTAAAATGGCTATATTTTACACTATGCACACGATGAATTTGAGGTTGAGGGATGTTTGTGTATATTTCTAAAACCTTAGGGACAAATTTTGTTCAAGGAAAACATCAGGGATGATATTGTCATTTACCATAATCTCAAGATAACAATTAGCAAAGAGAAAGGATAGTACAAGAGTGGAGCAGATGTCCACAGCATGCAGAATCCTACCAGAGAAGGGAACAAAAAACTCCACAAAACCCTTACCAAAGTATAATCTATGATAACGTATGCAGACATTGTGTAAACTTTTACTAATAAATTAACCCCAGGAGAAAAATAAAATAATAAAGTAAAAATAAAACCTGATTCTGATAAGACCCATTCCCAAATGTTTGCTATAGAAGAAGATAACAATAAGCAAAGCAAATATCTAATTATAGAGAGAGCATAAATAGACTCACCATTCTGTTAATACTTCAATGTCATGAACAGTTTGGGTTCCAGTTGGATCATCATCTAGAACAACCAGAGTTTTAGAGTTTTTGTGAATCAGTCCATTTATATAATCAATGGGATTCTGAGGCCACTCAGCTGGAAGAGATTGGAATACAACTTCTTTCTTATGCCTGGGAGGCTTTCCTTCAACTTTAACACCAGTTAGTGTCTCATACACCTATACAGCGGAGCTAAAAGCGGTTAAACCTTGCAACTAGAGTATCACAAATCACAATCATGGGTGAGTTTATACAAGGGAACGTTTCGAAACCCCCAAGGTTTGGACATATTTCCAAAGGTCCCTGAGTTTCCTAAAGTTACAAAAAAAAAACCCTGGAATTATTAGTGAGTCAGGGTAGTTTTCTGTTATTTTTGGAAACTCAGGGATCTTATTTTTGCCAAACCTTAGGGGTTTCACAAAAAATTTTCCTCTATAGTTCATACAGTAAAAAGCTTCCAACATATTGCATTTATTATATGTGATAAAAAATAAATAAATAGGAACAGCAAGAGTTTTTGCATTCAAAACTCAAAATAATTTCGAGTCAGATGAACTGCCAGATTATGACTGAAACTGACAGTAACTATTCAGAGATGATATTGACATTCACTCAGCTGAAAAGTTTCCATTATGTTAAATTCACACGAATATGACAATGAGATTAGAGTTAAACAACTCCAGCTCAAAATGATAAGAGAGTAAACCACAATCAATTTTTCCATTGTGCATAAATAACTTATAATTTATTTCCATTATTGAAGAAAAAGCATTATATCAATAATTGGCATTAGAAGTGCATACCTTAACTACACCAGCATCATCCTGACGACCCCAGCCAGCAGCAGAGCCTGCTCAAGTAATCAAATTGAGTATACTGTATGCTACCTTCCTCAAATATTGTCCAAAGAACATTACATACAACAGAACATAACATTGTAATATACTTTCCGCATTAAATTATACATCACTTTGACATGGGAACTTAGCTTAGGAAATTATGAATCACAATATTTAACAACCTTCATTTTTCCATATAAGTTCTGTTTCTAAATATATATAAATATATATGCATTGTTTATTGTTAAAAGATTTAGTTTTATGATGTAATGTAGATTGTATATAGATAATGATGAGACAGGAATATGAGAATTCCTACCACACTGGTTCTCATGTTCCTATTCCCCACCCTAGTTTTACTTTCTCTATTAGATATCAACTGTAACTGTTGTCTGACTCAGATTTGTCTTATCGATTGAGATGGCCGAATCTCATTCTCACCTTAAATCTTAGAACAATTATTGTATTTTATGAGTGTGTCTATATATTTTATGAGTGTGTCTATATATATATATATATATATATATATATATATACACATTACATCATAAAACTAAATCTTTTAACAATAAACAATGCCCTCTTTTTCCTTAATTTAATTTTGTTTATTTTTAGAATAAATATCAGCTGGATTTATACAACATCCAAGGGTTTAGCGTATACTAATGTAAGGTTAGATGTTCTGGCCAAGTGAAGTATGCTTCATCCTCCTAGACCATTCACATAGATAACAATTATAAGCTTAGGGGGAATTAGAGACCACCTACAATTTAAGTAACATGTCTTACGAGGTAAAATAAATGTGCCAAAAAAAAGGGATGACTAAGTTTGCTATGAAAATATACAAACTCAATTACACTACACCTGCCAAAAATAGTTGATGTGCAACAGTTGAAATATGCAGTGGAACTTCTAGAGACGAGGATTCATGAGCAACAATACCCTGCAACACCATCAATTTATTAGTGTGATATTTCAATTAATTATTTCCCATAAACACATTGCGTGGCCAAGTGATCTAGCTAACCAGATCCTTCACAAAAATATCAAGTGCAGAGTGTGGTGTATAGTCATTGTCCAACATGTGCGGAACCCGATTCTCAAACATCCTGCAAAAGTAGTAAAATTTTCTCAGCTCAAATTCATTAACTTATGATACCCACATTAATTCAAATCTCTTGAAGGTTGGTTTTGCCAAGATGATTATCAAATTATTGATGTATAAATTATGATAACCAAACAAGCCACAAACTTGCACAATTCTAAACACACATAAAAGTTATGGCAAGTACAATCACCGATACTATGGTGCTAACTGTTCATGAGGTGCAACAGCATGGTAGCATGTGATTGGGTTAGGGCACCAAGCCATCTGCCTGATGCCATGCGATGGATTCACTCAAGAGGATTAAAATCATGGTTTAATCATAAATCCAAATCTTCAGTAGAAGATTAGAGATTTGATTATAGCATATCTTTGGCAAGTGGGAAAAGCACAGGTGTTTACAAACTTGAAATGTAGACAATCATGGATGCTATGATCACTGAGATACAAGGGCTTGGGTTAGAATTAGCATATAGTTATTTATTTAAAATACTAATAAAAAAAAGGATGGGAACATCCTAAGACCTTTAGATTATTCAATCTAATGTAGCTTTGGTTTGTAGTGTTACCCTTATAATACTTTTCCCAATGAAGTTTCTTGCATAAAGGTAACCCAAAGTTTCATTTCAAGAAATAGTCTTTGACAGCGATACTATACCACCATTCTGTTAAGGAGGTATCGTCATGTCCAACAATTTGGATCCAAAGTCTGGCACCTTAGTGTCCAGGTTCCGAGACATTAATGGTCACAGGCAAGCAAAATATCTTTTGGTAAATTGATTATATAAGGCATGCTATGAGTCATTGAAGTAAAAAATAAATAAATAATAAAATAATTTGGACCTAATGGAATCGGATATAAAGTACAACTTATGACTCGGAGTACACAGACACTTGGTTTATGTCTCATAACAAGAATTAGATACCAAGCAAGATATCTCCCAAAGTTCTAAACTATGATAAGTAACAACATTAACATGCAAGTAAGGTTTTGATGTTATTAAATTACCATTAGACCTGATAGTTAAAGTTGCAATGCTAACATATATATTTTGATACAAACTCTTAAATACCGATGGATGTGAACATGTCACATCACTTAGTATGTCTAGTATCTAAAACTGTTTTAGAACACTAATGTCATGGTCCAGGAACTTGGTTTTAATTTGTTTAATTCAGAGGACGTCTTTTGTGATGCAAACATTAAAAGAGCATTTGATATATAATTTTATTTAAAGATAGTCAAAGAGTCAAAAGTCAACCTTGTGTTTTTGTAAGAAAATAGTATGGACAGATGTAAGGACTTTAATTGTCTCCGAGGAAGCTTAGAAGTCATCTAGAAGATAGTTTAAAGCTGATAGTACAAAAGGGCCAACAAGCACTCAGTGTAATCAGTTTGCCAGCACAAAAAAGAAAAGGGTTAAGTGTATATAAACAATTTTTGAGGGGGTATTTTAAAATTTAGCCAAATCCTATTTTCTTTTATTGCCGAGCTAACTTACAAGTCTACCAGTCAACAAACACTAACTCGTTAGTCATGACGAGTTGACGAGCTTTGACTCGTTGGTCAAGACAAGTCGACAATTGCAGGTACTTCCACAGTTTTCATTTTGAACTTGACAAAGCAATTAAAAAAAAATTGCAAAAAGTAAAAAAATTTAATTATTTCTTATAATTTTTTTAAAATATCAGTGTCAGTCCAGAATTATTATTTACTGATCTAAGGCTTGATTTCTCCATAAGAAATATTAGCTGCAAAAATTTTTGGGGAAAGTTCAATACCTGGTCTATTAATTCTGCAGCTTTATATTGGGAAGGAAAATAACTTTGACATACTTTTTCACAAAAAAAAAAAAAAGAAAGAAAATTAGGTTTAGAATTCTTGTTCCATGTAATATAACAAGGAAATTAAAAATAAAGAAAGATCTGCAACAGGCATTAATCAAATCCATCAAGGCAAACTGAGAGGGCTAAAACTTTATAATACTTCACCAAAGCCCAAGGTTTGATGCACTTGCAATGAAAATGGACTAAGTGATCTATAGCATAATCAGATATCAATGCAAATTGAATGCTTATATTCTAGCTTGGTAGGAAGAAACAAGGGCTAGTCAAGATGAAATGAAACTGAAATCTTAAACTTGGTACAAGCACAATTCACAATCACTTTAATCAAAGAAAGAAATCTCTTTAAGAATCGTTGCTTGTGCATGAGACATACCAGGAAGTCCCACTGCTGTTGGTGATAATATCGAATAACACTCTGGTATTAAGGCCTAATCTAGCTCCAAATGCCATCGCTTCAGCTGCTGATGCTATATGGACTCCGGCAAGTAACTGATTAACCATCTTTACGCCACTAGAGAACATAACATAAGAGAAAAGCAAAATGAAATTCATTTGCCAACACATCCAAAATACTTAATGCATCACAATGCAATGCATGGCTTACCTTGCAGCACCACAACCCCCTTTAATAATATAAAGCTTCTCAGATAACGCTGTCCATGGTAAACAACCAAGAATCAATCAATGTAAATTTTGATATCCCTTCAGAAAAAGAATACATTATATTACGAATCTTTACCTGAGAGGACTGAACCTGTACTTGTAAGTGCTTCATCCGAACCCGCGGCCATTATCTGATTTATAAAAAAATGATTATGCGATCAATTTTAGAGAAAAAAAAAAAAGTATTAAATTCTGTTTTTTCCTAGTAACGGTTCTTTGCACACCGTAAGTTCTCCAGTGGATGCCTTCTTAACACCACCAGAAACGGGAGCATCTACCAATTTCAAATCCTTTCCTTCACCTATGACATTTGCAAATAAATTACCATGTGAAACAACCAAAACAAAAAGATAAAAGAAAATAATATAATTATTAGAGCTTAAATACTGGCCTTTCAATATTTGGGTCAAGTGGTAACTTTGGTGACAAAGCTAAGTTAACCAAGTGATCTTGTATTCAAAACCCCTCATCATCTTAATTAAAATAAGAATGATAACTTGTGTTTTGTTTAAAGCTCCCCGTAGTATTAACTAAGTAATAACAATAAGTTGTGTTCAGTCCACGACCATGTATATGTGAGGAGGCATGTTAGAGCTTAACTATCATTAGGACTTTACCTACATAAGATTAAGCTTTTGATTCAAATGGTAACTTAACAATGTTGTTTCATAAATTAACGTTGGTCATTTCTCATCTAAAATATCTGATGAAGGCAGAGAAACTAAGTGTTAAAGGATTTTTTTTTTTAATTTTTAGGAACATAAAAGCCTGTTACGGAATAGAGGGATTTACAAACTAGTGAGAATGTGATGCACACTAAATCTATTAATTTCCGTTAGAGGCCTTCAGCCAAAAGACCAAAGACTACAGACCCTAATCAATTCAGCACTGATTACTTTTTAATAATTAGGGGGAAAAAATAGAAAAATAAATAAATTGCATCTTAGAATCAGAAGTCATGGAAACCCAAAACTTGGTTTTATCACATAACGGTTGACCATCCTCCCACTTATCTCCAAAAGTTTTCTTTTCCTTCTAAGCAAATAATCCAAAACAGTACACCATCACAATCCAGTTAGTACATTCTAATTTCAGAAAGTAGAAACCCTTATGATTTGAAAATATTTGGCTGGGGAACCATAAATTCAGTGTTACATTATGCCATTTCCTTGGGCCCTTCTAATAAGGTAACTTTAAAAAGAAACTTCACATTGAATAAGTCAAACAATAGAGATTTAAATTCACCATGCTGCATAAATGAACAACTGACAATTCAATCAAATCAAGGACATACGTTGCAAGCGGCGCTCTAGTTGGCTCACAAATCCAGGACTGACAGTGGATGAAAGGATTATTGATGCACCAGATGGAAGAACTTTAAGAAAAGGAAAATTGTCATTGGTGCAGCTCAAAAGTTTGTAGTTAATTAGATAATACACCAGTAACGACTAGAGCATTACCTGGAACTGCACCAAGATCTCCATACAAGACAGTCTCTGCTTGACCTTCATTTGTGACCATGACTATAAGCACATCAACGTCTGAAATGGAAAGCATTTTAGATGTTTATATTGCCATGCTCAGTGAATAACTTTGAAGCATGAACATGATGATCCAGTTCCAAAGTTTGATGTTCAATTATCCATTATAGAAATGAGAAAAAAAAAAAAAGAAAACAGATTTGCTAAAGAGATCACTGAAAGCATAATCTTATGCTCAAAAATTAACACGTACACACATGCACACCTCTATATGTATATGCAAGTACATATGAATAAGGACAAAGGTGAAAGTGCTATGCAGTATAATATTATTCGCTAAAATTTAAAATCTTTCTTTTATTATTTACTTGGACCATAATATATGCAAGTCAGAATAAACTTCAAAAGTATTAAAAGTTTGACAAAGCCCTACAAACTTCAAATGTGGCATCAAATGTGACATCACGAAATTCGTGCCTTGGGGCTGAAAGCATTAGCTCGACAAAGCCCTATTACTGCAAGATTCATCCTACAGCCCATCAATTCTTTCTTTTTAATTATTTACTTATCTATGGACTTAGATTGATAGGCCTTTAAATATGCCTCAATTTTACCTTTAGTTACTTCAGCTGGAGAGTTTGCAATCAAGCCGCCAGCATTTTCAAATCGTGTAAGCGATGGCTTATAAACCTGACACCAGTACAACGACACAAACTAAATAATTGGAATGATTTACTTGGCATCTCAAGAACATGCACTTAGAAACCCACAGTTCTGCATGCCAGCTGCAAAAGTACATACAATATTGCAAAGGTCCACACCAAAGATCAAGCTATTAGTTCAATAGACTAACACAATATTGCATACTAGAAATTATAAGCAGAAAACACTAGATAAAAAAATTTTAATAAAAAAGGGGCCCCCGTTAGGAGCAAGTCCAAGAGGATACTTGATCAAATAGGCTTTTATAAGTTACCAGCAAATCATAAAATTTAATTAACACACCTATAGACTGCAAAAGGAAATACAACAAGAAAAATAAATTAATTCAAATAGAGCACAATTGAAATTTAACATTTCAAACAAATTAACAGGTTTTCAGGCCAACTGGGAGACCAAAGGAGAAATTCCACTAAATTTATGATTGAGAACACAGACAAGATTTTGAATCTCAAAGCCATAATGAAATACAGCATCGTTGAAGAGATAACTACTTTACTGCTGAGGACTATATGGGGGTTGTGCAAGAAGTTGAGAAAAAATAAATCATACATAAACAAATTAGGTATGTCATCTTCTCCCTCCAAAGATAGCAATTAAAAGGCTAAGCCAATATGAGGACTACTGGCCGTATTTTTTTCATTAAGATGGCATTGTCTTTCGAAATCCTATATCAAAATATTTCATCAGAGAGTTGGCACTTTCAACAAACAAAGATGGAACTAATGAATTACATCACATGAATAATGCAGCAATTCAATCTCAGTGGTGAAAGCAGGGATAAAAGGTTACTACAATATCGAACTGTTCCACACAAAGAATTGACACTAAATGCAAAAAGATGGAAGTAAGGGATTACATCATAACCAACAACACAGAATTTTGATTTCACCAAGTGAGTTGCCATGCCAAATCCCATTGCTCCAAGACCAATGAAACCAACTCGGTTCACAGTTTTTGGATTGGAGGTAATTTGTTCTGCCAGTTCCAATGGTTTGTAGGCCTTCAAATTAGCAGCATCTGTTATTTTCACTCCAAGTACTTTGTCCCAAACCTGTCCAAGAATCATAAAGTAACTAGATAAATATGACTGAACCAACATAGAAACATGAAAGATGTTTTTATGCCATGTCAGTTTGATTTGCAAGTTGACTAGAAGAAGGTCAACATAAACTATACAGAATAACCTTAACCAATGGCGAGGTACCATCATAGCCATGCCCATGAGACCCTGAAAAGAAAAAATGTTTAAAGAAGGTAAGAAAACCAGATTGCTTCTAACCAAAGAATGGTCATCAACCATGACATGGTATTTAAATTTAAATAAGAGATTGAGATAACTACCAAGCATTATTTGTTGGTAAGCAACGGCCAAAAGTGGAAGGGGAAAAGTAAGCATCTTGGCCATGTCCAAAACAATGCCCTAGAATTCAAATTTCAATTAGTATTTTATAAATCTCATATAAACATCATGAAAGGCACAACAAGAAGATACAGATGATCATACATGTTTGAAACCCATGAAATGCACTAATTCTATAATATGACACACTTCTTTTCGTTACAAGAAAAGCTATGAATTCTTTTTTTCAATAAGAAACAGAATAGAACTATATTGATAAAAGATAGCATATCAAAGGTCAAATGAAACAGAGATCAACAACAGGATAAAAGAAACAAAAAGAGTAATGCTACGCCAAGGTTAACAGGAGAAAAGAAACACAAGAAAACAAATTGTAAATAAATCATATTTAAAAGGAAGAGTTGCATAGGAGAGGGTGCTTGTCACAGACTCAAATTACTATTTAATGGATCTTGTTGCTACATGAGAAGCTTTGCTTTATGCTGAATTTAACGTTTTCTTGTTCCTGACTCAAGATTGTGGAACAAAATTAAAGAATGTGGCATGCCATGCCAAGGATAGTTTTTAAGAATTCAGTGTTTGCTCAAATATTAAAAAGTGAGCTTGTGGCAAGTTTGCAAACTGTTCAGTTACTCTAGTTAATAGAGAACAGGTAAGGGTCACTGCTCACTAAAAACAATAGTTCCTGCCATTTTACTTGAGATTTAAAACTGAAACCCTATACCACCAAGTGTTGAAAAAAATTCTGAAGAAAAACTTGTTCTCAAAATGTATCCCCATTTTCTCCTTGGACACCTTTTTGCTTAAATTTATTTTATTCTAAACGCATCTAGGACCATTACCAAAATAGTTTTGAGTTCCAAACTACAACATGCACAAACTAAACCAAATCAACAATCTAAACATGAACCCAATAAATTTACACAGACTATTTTGGAATACGCTTATCTGAATTATAATATGCAATCAATCAAATTTTAAACTCAAAATAGATGCTCAGGAATACAATACAAAAATAAAAGTACCTTCTAAAAATAATAATGCAGCTATAAAGGAAAAACAAACAATAATTCATGACTCTGCCTTCAAACACCATAAGATAATGCCACCTATAAAAAACTTAATGAACAAATAATTAAGAATTCCTTAAAAGGAAAAAATGCAAGCAAGCATAGGAATGTGTCATTCCTACCAAATTCTGAATAAATGCATTCAGGAAATGAAGTGTGGCACTACTGCTCAACAACCGGGGAATGTGATTCTTGAAAATCCTGCATAAATAAAAAGCGCCCACCAGATATGAATAAAAATAAAAAATAAAGGAAGAATATATGTGGGTTTAGAAGCATTGATCAAAGTAGACAAGCAGGAACCCAACCTTTTTTTGTATTTTTTTTCTTTTTTCCGATAAGGGACAAGACTATAATATTGATGAATATAAATACATCAGAGTTCAAGTGCAACAGTGATCCACTACAAGAAGAAAATAATCAAAAGAAGGAAGAAGAAGAAGAAATTACATCTCCAGATCCCTCTGAATACAGGAAAAATAAATCCCTTGAAATTTTTTGTAAATGAAGCCCACAAAGAAGGAAGAACATGAATTTTATCCAATAACAGATCAACAAAATCTTCTATCTCTGAAGAACCATAGCTTTCTCTCTTGAAATGCATTGTGATGTTCAACAAATAATGCAACACAAGACTCCAGAATTACTTAAGTCATTTTAGCTTCAAACAAACTTGAACCACATTTTCAAAGAAAAAGGGCAGTGAAGGAATAAAGTATCAAATTTTACACATGCTTCTTACAGATGAGATACCAGTTAGGAGAAAGGCAAGAACTAGAACACCTTTCCAGAATACATCAAATCCATGAACCTATCATCAGCCACCAACAAGATAGAAACTGAACTTTGGAAGAAACTTTAACCTTCCATATAATCACATATAACTCTCCAAAAAAATACCATCAATAAGCCAAGAAAACGAAGATTTGCAACGAAAACAGCCTGAAGATTCAAGCTTCAAAAACCTATTATCCTTTTTCACATGATCCAAACATTCTCCAATAAATAAAGAAGAGAAGATAACTCAAAATATTCCTCATCCTTCAAATTTCTTTCAAAAAAATAAAAAAAGGTTCACCCAAAAGAACCATTAGAGAAAACCCGCCTACTCTCAAAAAAAAAAAAAAAAAAAAAAAGCGTTTTGAGCTCTTGGTAAAAGATGAATTCTTTGAAATGAATAACATAGTTTTATAATTCCATCCCAACGATCTCCCAAATTTGAAATCCAAGTACCATTTCCCACGACCTTCTTCAAAATGATTACTGAAAATTGAATACTTTGAGACACTGTCTTCCACGGACTTCTTGAACAAAAACCACATTAGAATGCCACCCACTATTACTGCCTCATGAATACTTCTAACAATTTCATGCCAAAAGAAACTTGTTTCTAAAGGAAATCTCTCAAACCATTTGTTTAAGAAAAATGATATATTTCTTGTCATCAAGCCACCAAACCCCAAAATACCTTTAGTTCTAGACCTAGAAAGAAGCCTCTATCATCCATGAAGTGCTCTCCCCACTTTTTTCATCATCAGACTGATTCCAAAAACACAAAATCTTGGATTGTATCCTGAAGGTAGTCCCAAGTACTTCAAAGGACTACTTATCTCTGAAAACCAATCCTATTAGCCACCTGCACCACCTTATTTTCTTAAGAAATAATGCATACCACTATAGTTTTACCCAAATTAACTTTCAGCCCTGAAAAGACACAAAACAACTGCACCAAAGAGACTAAATTAGTTATATTTTTCCTCGTACACTCTAGAAAAAACTAAATAAATCTGCAAATTGTAAAGGAGACACACACACTAAAACTCTACCCACCTCTAAACCTTTAAACAAATCCCCATCCACTGCCTTCTCTATTAGACTACTCAATCCATGAGCAAGCAAAGTAAACCGTAGTAACCAATTAAAATCATGAAAAAACAGTAACTTTAGCTGAAGACTTAGATTCCTCTAATGAATAATGACAATTAATTATTAATATAAAGAATGAATCACTTGCTTCTAAAGAACCAGCCGTTCCAAATCTACCATACACTATGGCTCATAAGTCTCAAATGTGTTCTCACGCAAGTACTCTCCTCCATCTAGAGCATGCCATAGATGATCCATAACTCATTATTTGAACTTAAAGCTGTGACAATACAGCCAATCATATGTTGATCAATCATAAGTGCACATGTCCATTTGTTGTAGGTGCTTTCTGAGGAATTTATGTACTCTTTCTAAAAGTAAGCAATCTATAATGTGAGGCTGAGCTGACAAGATGTTTTCAAATATGTTGCATAGACACAATAGGGATCTGATGCCACTCTCAAAAAGCATTGCAGAAACAACTCACAGGCTCTAAAGAAATAATAAATGGACATCTTTTTCATAAAGGTCAAAAAAAAAAATTGGGGTATTCAAAAATGAACAGGTTGTCTTTAAAAACCATGAGCGGCCCTGAAACTTAACCGGATATATCAAATCTAGTGGTAGTCCTGCTTTTGGTAGCACCCAACTTCAGCTCTGTAACTGTCTATACCAAGACAACTATCATAAACAAAAAGGAAATCTCAAAAAATTACAGTAAAATCCAAAAAAAAAAAAAAACCATTTCACTTTAGGTTTATAAAGATAAAAGAAGCATCTTTAAAATCTGTAGAGGGAGAAGAACAAAGAGAAGCTACAAAACTGGACTCAATCCCACAGGAAAATAATGTCTGGCCTTTTTCTTTGAAGATCCTATGGTTCCTCTCAAGCCAAATAACCCAGAAGAAATAATAAAATAAAATATGCAACAGATCACCTCAACAAGATTTCAGCTCTATTCATTCATCTAACTCCATGAAAGAGCTTATATAAAAATCAAGTAACCAAAAAAATTTTCTCACTTCCAAAATTAGTTTTTTCCCACAACCTGTAGCCATCATGCATACAAGGAATATATTATCAAAAGTTTCATTACTAAGCAATTGACAAACCAAGAGAAGACCAACATAAAATCAGCAATTTAACTATAAGAAACATCACTTGCATTAGTTGGATGTGGCTCATTCTTTACTGTTCCAAATGCATGTGCCAAAACCTTATTAAGCTAATTATATTTTCATTATGTTTCATCTTATTAACCTACTATCATCATTTTAGGAAATTAAAAACCTTCCTCCTAGGTTGCCACCAAAGAACCTTATCTTGGATATCAATCAAATAAATAAAAGTTAACTAAGCATCATTCCAAGTATTGAGCCAGTGACATGAATTAGAAGCATCTAATTGCAAAGAGTTCAGCTCTGTCTCTGAATGATTTCCAATTTGAACTTCGAAAATTTGAGCATCAAATTATCGTGAAAGGAGAAAAAAGAAAAGAAAACATGATTTTGGTAGCATCAAACCATGAATTTCCAGCAGCATTGGAGATGATATCATAGAGAATCAATGGATGAATCCCAGCTTGAGAACCAAGAGAAATAGCCTCCACAGAAGCAATAAGATGAATGCCCTCGAGTAGTTCAATGACCATTTTGGTTTTGCTGCAAAATTAAATAAATAAATAAAACAAGGAAATTGAATACAAAATTCAAAAATATCATGTGAAAAGACAAACTGTAAATTCTCTAAACAACTTCATCATTTTGCGAAATACACCAGGAAACAATTGGGATGTCATCAAATTACCACATAGAGCCAATATTTTAATAGAAGGAAACACTAGCAGTTCATAATTAACATGAAAAAGAAAAAGGTTGTTTCCAAGACCAAAAATGGCATACCTTCCAGCACCAACTTCACCCTCAAAGACATATAGCTTTTCACACATTGCTGTTAGCAAAACATAAACATTTGACTGTGAGATTAAGTAGACTTCCACATAAGGAGCTTCTCATAACACAATCTTAGATGGTAGAAACAGATTTACCAGAGAGAAAGGGCCGTGCCCTTACAATTGCATTTGACCTTCCAGAGGACGTTATCTAAATGTTGAATGCATTACCAATATAGTATGTGACAATAGCTGACGAAAAATTAATTACAAGTTTATAACCAACAAAAAAAAATCAGAAACAATATTATGTATTACCATGACTTTTCCCTTGAAACCATCAGACATTCCTCTAGAGACATATGCATCAACCAGATAAGCTGTCTCACCATTGTCTTCAAAAGAAACAAACAGGAAGATGTCAGCCCAAACTTTGGTGACAGATGTCATATTTACCAGAAGGAAAGCAAACATCAGAATAATGAACTGATAATTAGAGTGTTATAATAACTTTCATCATGTAAACAAACATGGCACTGTGGTATGGATTTTTGGAATGACATTCACTATTTATTAGTTAATAGAAACCAGTTACAAAGGTATTGAAAGATGCAATTTGAAAAAGAGTGCAACTTCTTGGAACATAAAACTACTAACTTGTGTAGTTTATTAGAGGCAGTCTAATATGGCTGATAATATAAACTTTTTGTGAAAGAAAAAATTTAATTAAGATAAAATAAAAAATTTAAAAAAAAATTAATTAAGATAAAATAAAAAATTAGTAAAGCCTAATATCTATTTGACCAAAATCCAGCGAAGAAAAGAGTAAAAATAATACAAAATTGAACGGAGATAGAAATTCAAAAGTAAAGCCATCCACTCTCCTTGAATAAAGGAAAAAGATATCCTTTTAAAATGTTTAGAAACCGAAACCCTTAAAGATGTCATGACATGAACTCCCTCCCCAGCAAACCAGCATCCTGTCCTTGACCATCTTAAAAAATTATTTTAGTCATCTCTTCCAAATAACCCAGAAAGTTGCCACACCCAACAGCACTTAAGCTTTTACTCCTCCAAAAGGAAAATAATATTCTAAAACAAGAGATACGCAATTTTCCAGAATCACTCAATCAATACTCGCTTCCTTGAAAAACCTAAATTTTCCCAAGCTACATTACAATACAAGAACAGATTATAATTACTTCATGCATCATTGCTAAATAATACACCAATTAGGACAAAAATAAACATTAGGTTGTCTCTGTCGAAAGACATTAGCTGTATTTACCCAACCACAACCACAAGCCACCAGCCATTAAAAAAAATAAAAAATAAAAAAAAACCCACTTTAGGAGCTTTGATTTTCCAAATTCTCTGTGCAGGTAGAAACTTTAGGAGCTTTGGGCATTGTTCTCGATAAGCCAGCTTAGAACAAAAAAATCAACAATATAAGAACCTGATGTCCCAAGCTTCCACTTTCTATATCTTCCATTAGACAATTCAAAGACAAATTTTTCATCATAGCAAGAAGAGAAACTGCGCCACTTCTTTCCCTTTCAAATCTCTGACAATTTGAAACTTCCATCCAAAGTTATTTGAAGATCAAATCATCCTACATGTTATAGAAACCTAATGTACCTTTTACAACCTGTAAAGCCTAGGAAATAAATGAACCCAGTGGAAGTTTCCCCAACCATCTTTCTTTCAAAATAAAAATCTCTTTCCATTTCTTATCATATTTTTCAGATGGATAGAAAGAACAAGATACAACTGAGAAGTAGCTCAGTGTTCCAGATTAAAACCTTGTAATCCCACTCATTTTCTTGAACACCATCAATACTCCTTTCATGCCACAATGAACTTATTCCAGAAGGAAATCTCTTACAACTATTTTGCAAGAAACGATCTATTTCTTTTTAAAAAATAAATTACCAATTCATAAAACACCCTAATTATGAGAAATAAATTCCAACTAAAATATTGAAGTTTTCTTTTGTCATCCATCCCTTCCATGATAAATCTCCCAATATTGTTCTCATAGCAACAAATGGTATATAAAAGCATTAAATTTTTTAGGGCTCATAATATATAAAATTAGTTTACCCGTGAGATTCTTTTCCAATTTCTGGACATGTGACGGCAACATAGTTGAACAAAGAATTATGACTGTGCCTTTTTCCAACCCTACAAACCCATAAAGTTACACACTTTGTCAATCAAAAATGTGGCCAACATTTATATTAACAATTGTACAAAAAAATGCTTTCTATAGACCTTTTAGGATGCCCTCTTGACCAAAAAATATATCATCAATTTGATCCGGATGAGATATTAAGACAACCAAAGCTACAGCATCTGCACATGGAAACATATAAAGTAATAGCTTCAAAGGGTCAATCATCAAATACTGTACATAATGAAATCTGATAAGGTAAAGTTTTCATACACAATGTATCACATTAAATAATGACTAATTTTATTGAATTCCTTTGAAGTTTTGGCCTAATTACAAACAAATTTCATTGGTTTATTATCAATGCAATACACACATCAAATTTAAACAACGAAGAAACTAAAATAATTTATGGTTGGCCTAGTTTTGTGTATGTTATTCTCTTTTCAGAAACCAAAACTAATAACACACTCTAATTCATTTTTCTTTGATTTGCTTACTTTACTTAACAACGAAACAAAACCAACAAAGTGCAAATGAAATAGGTCAGCATATACTTATAATTCAAGTTGTACTCTCACCTAAACTAAAATCATGTAATTTCATCCAACGACGAACTTTTAGAGTATAAAATAAGTCCTAGTCCTTTTTCTTATAAGGCATGTACATGAATACAACAATAATTTATATTTCATTAATACAATATGACGATTTGAACACAGGACACTTGTTCAACCTAAGGCTAATAAGAATATTCAGCTCTCAACTCTCTTTTTTTCACATATAATATTTCAACACTTCATTTCTTCAAATTATCATCTAAAGGTTCACAGTGCATCTACATAAAATTTACCTTAATCAAATCTAAAGCTATTTTCCTGCAACAATAACGTTGCAACTTCTCTTTACCTCCTTTTTACTCTATCTTCACTTTACTTTCTTCTTCTTAGGCCTCTTTTCCACCATTAAAGTGGATGCAAAGTAATTACTACAATAAACTTTTATTACATTTCTTAAGTCATTGATGATAGTGATTGAATAATTTGAATGTTACATTTTTTATCTTAGTTGAACACAAAGAAACTTGTATATTTATGTAGGTTATCATTTTAAATGGGTAGCTTTACAAGATTTACAACCACATATATCTAGGTCCTTGTGCAAACAAGGTACAGAAGTTAATGGATTCAGTCATAGCTTAACGGATTTAGCCATAGCTTAATGGATTCAGCCATAGCTTATATAAGTGAAAACACAATAGCAGAACTTGAAGGAAAAGAAAAGAAGCTAACCAGATAAGAGCAAAATGTAGAATACCTTTCCCTGCCTCCAAAGGGCTTGCACATCTAGTTCCCCCTAGCTTCAAGAATTCATTTATCAAAGGCTCATGTATCTGCGAATGAAAAAAGAACATTTAAATATGAAATTAAAACTTTCAACAAAATATCAAGTTGAAGAATATAAAAGATGACATTGAAATTAGGTTTCAAAAGCTAACTAAACTACCCTTCAGTAATTGTTGACAAAAGCTTCTTTCGGCAAGTTCACTAGCAGTTAGCAAATTATACTGGACATCTAAAGGCCATTTCCTCTGTTGTTATATTTTTTCACCTTTCAGCCAAACTCTTTTTTTTTTTTTAAATAAAAACCTATTTTTCAGTTCAGCCAAACATCAATTCATAACTTCCATGTGTATGCATCTAATATTATATAATTACAAAGATTAAAATTTGGTTCTTGTAAATCATACAGAGAATTGCTACATGAAATCCTAACACATTTGCATCTTAATGTCTTTTTTTTTTTTTTTTTGATAAGAACAAATGTAAGTTGTATTAAAATCAGAAACCTATTACAAAATGTAAAACTACAGCCATCATGAAGAATACAAGATGGAATAATTAGTAATCTCAGTCAAAAGCTTCTAAAAACATGGCAATTATCTTAAAACAACATATAAATTCTGTTGAATTTTTTAGAAAAAATAAAAAAGGTGATATATCTTTGAAATTGCAAAGAAAAAACCCATAATGAAGCTAGAAAGTGATTCTTGTGCCATAAAAATTCAAAATCTGCCTCCATGGTGAATTCTTAAAAGATAATAAAATAAATAAAATAAAAAATAGTAAAAATATTATGAGAAACAACAAAGGGGATTGTATTGATGAAAGAAGATGTTCCAACTATGACCAAGTGGACCAGAGGTCCAGAAAATGTATAAAGGTTTTTGATAAACCAAAAATTTAAAAATAAATAAAAAATAAAAAATAAGAGGTTGGAAATGCCAACAGCACCTTATGATTCAAACAGAAATTTTTGATCAACCTCATTGATTCACAAAAGCAACACTAGCATATATTGCTTCTTTGATAAAGCAATACTTGTCAAAAATATAAATTTGCAAGATCCATTCATGATTCACACACCAAAATATTAAGTTCAAGGTGAAATTAATTGATCAATGATATATCACACTCAAGATATCAATTTCAACATGCCATGCAACTAGCAAAAAGTTTACTGTATTACAATTCCCAGTCTATTTCAGCAGGAATATAAACAGACCACCTGGGATATTAAATGGAAAAATTATACAGATAATTCTAAGAATCCAGAATGCTTCTGTACTATCAATAAAACCCGAAACAGGATACACTATCATCTGATACTCCAGACTTCAATATAATAATTACATGCTTGTATTTCCTTCTCAAAGAAACCATATTCAGATTTGAATAATGCTATTTACGGCTATGAAATAACTTTTTCTTAAATTTAAATAATTTTAAAAAAAATCACATTTTGACATAAGCTCGTGTCAATTGCTTCAAAACTGAAACTTCTTAGGATAACCTTATAAGATCATTGTAAGGTGAAAGAGTAAGAGAGCAGGATCATTTTCATTCATAAAATTTACAATAATTCAAGTTCATGGAGTCTAATATTACCAGTTAGTATCCAGTTTTGTCTGCAGAAATCAACATTAAAAGAATGTTGAATCGAATTGAGAAATAGAAACAAAGTTTCTAGTGATTTATCCAAATATTATAAAACTCGAGGACCTTCTCGTAATATTAAAAAGTGAAAGTTGCACCCTCATTCATCTCGCTCTAGTTCTACTAGCTTCTAATTCCTTCAAAAAAAAAAAATCACTAAAATACATAATAGAGATCAAACACTAACCAATTTCATCAGTCAAAATAGATAATAGTCAAACCGGAGCAGTTGCTTAACCATCTAAAACAAGCAATGTGCATTCATCCTCCACCAAAACAAATAGAGACTTCACAGGATATATAAAAATAAAAACGGAATTAAATAATTTTATTTTGAATTTTAGATCCATTTCTACACTCCTTCACTATCATGTTCAGCTCGGTTCAGTTCTGTTTTGCTCTGACTCTTTAACAACGAAAAAAATGAAATGATTCAAGTAAAAAATAAAGCAAATTAAAATTTAAAAAAAAAAAAAAACCTCAAACGCTTGGAGTTTGTAGCCAGAGCGATGAAGCGAAGCGGCCATGTCCAAGCTCAGCTCGTTTAAGCCGACGAAGCCAATAACACCAGACGCCATTGCAAAAACTCTACAGAGAGAGAGAGAGACTCTGAATTCAAACTTTCAAAGGAGATAGTTCCTCAACAACTCCGCTGTGCTCTGTTGTTGTGAGTGTCAGCTACAGAAACAAAGTGGTTAATATAATTGTGAGAGTGGACAGGGAAACAGAAACGGGGAAGAAAGAAAAACCAACAACAGAGTGCGCCAGCGCCTTTTGGAGTTGGTGCACCCTACACCTAATTATTATTACTATATTAAATTTCTTTTTTAATAAATAATAAGAAAAACATTGAAGAAATAGATGCCTGACAACAAAGAAAAAAAAAAAAAGCTTTTTGTTTATTGCACGTTCGCCTTCTCTTCCAATTGCATGTCATCATCTAAGTCTCATCACAATCTTGTTCCTTTTGCTTTGACCAAACTCTCAACGTCTCTTATTTTCATAATTTCTCTCAATCCTCTTTACTTGGATTAATTACTAAATAACCCAAACTAAAGGGTGCATTTGAAAAACAATTAAAAAATTATCTGTTAAAAATTTAAATGTCGTGATCGTCTCCAAATTAACTAAATATTAATAAATCATCTTTTTTGTAAGAATAATTTTATCCTTTAAAAGTGAACTTAGTTAAACGATCAAAGAAATTAAAAAATATTAAATCACTTAAAATAAAAAATTCTCAAATTAAATTTTGATTTTCTCCACTAGTTTTTAACAATAAAATAAAATGAAGTGATCCTACCTACAAAAGTAATAGTAAAAAAAAGAGAAATAGTGTAATATATTATATTGTTTAGGAAGATGGAGAACAAGCAAAATGGCCTTTGGGAGGAGATAGAAAAAAACTCAAAACATACTCTAAATTTAAGAATGAATTACAAAAGTAAATGTCCTTCAAAATTTATATATCATAATCGGGTGTCGGAGGTTGTTTAATGCATCATTTAGATACTATCAAATATTATCTAATAAATTTATCGAACACTATCGAATATTAAACAGAACTATAATATGTAAATCTTCATAAATATGATTATTTATCGAATAAGTCTTTAATTTGAAATATTTTGTAATTTTAATCCTTCGAAATATTAAAGTGGGGAGTAGGGACAGAATCTAATGTGGTCCTACCCATTAAGCCGCTTTTTTTTTTCTTTGGCATCATCCCTGGCAATGACGGGGATAATGCTGATCTATCGTCGTTCCATTTATATGTGATTATCCTTTCCCTTGGCCCTATTCATTTATTCTAGTACTTTTTTATCCTTATTCATTTATTCTATGACTCTTATTCCAAAACTTTATTTTTAAAAGAGAATTCCCTTTTTTATTTAAATATACTACATATTTGACGTAATAGGGTACAAATTGTAATAAGATTAGAAAAAAAATCCTCATCCAATTATAAGAGTTAATTAATAATAAATAATTATTTCATAAGTCAAGTTTTTAAATTAAATTGTTATTATTAGAATATTCACATTAACTTTTTATCATAAAATGCCTAGATGATTTGTTATGTGTATCATACATACACGTGAACCTAGCAATTACTAATTATGTAATTATGTACTAACTTTTAAAATTCTTTTGGAAATTGTACGTGGAGAAATGTTTCTGGAGCTCTATACTAATTATTTTAATCTCTTTAAAAGATGCAGGTTATAAACTTGTAATGCCTCTTATTTTGCATATATACCGGAATAAAATGCCACCAAACCTATTGATTCTGTTGTTTGATATTCTACTCTTTTTTTTTGAGATTTCATACAATGATAGTTTCCTCACTAATATTTTCTAAAATAACAACGCCTATTTTTCCTTAAAAAAAAAAAAAATCAACTCTTAATGGCTCCTTCAAGAAACACTGAAATCATGATTTTATTTTATTATCTAATTAAGCGCTAAGTTGTCAACTTATCAAATATGTCAGATGCTTGTCGAGCAACATATTAAGTTGTTATGTCTTTCCTCTGGGAAATCTAGGAAATCGAATAAATTTTTAACTTAATATTCAACTTGGCTAGCATATCTAATTTTTGATATGATAGAATAATTTGATAAAATCAAAGAGCACATCGTTTGTCATTAATCTTGTTACAAAATCATGTCCCATAAAGAATAGTAGACACCTCACCTGACATGATTGTTTTTGGGCATGTGAAAAATAATACTATGTATGATTCATAATTTAATATCTATAATCAAACTTTTAAGCACATATTTAAAAAATTAATATAAATTTAATGTTTTAATATTTAACTTGTTAGAATATCTAAATTATTTAAAGTACTATTATTTAAAAATAACCGCCATAACTTGATTTTTCTTAATATTTTCTCTTTTTTTAACTAATATCTATATTAAAATTTCTATAATTTCATCCACATATGCATAATTAAAAACTGAAATAAAAGGACAACGTAAGAAGTAAGAAGTAAAGTACGAAATTAATTATGTAAAATAACAATATTAATAAGTATCTTTGAGTTTTAGTTTAAATTCAAATAAATAAAGATTATACATTTTCATCAATCATACTCCTAAAACCGATAATTTGAGGAGTGAAAATAGATATAAAAATAATTTTAAGAATGTGACTAATGAAAATTAAACTATAATTTAATGATATTTATGTAATATCCCATTATGTGACTATACATTTATTAAACTTTACACAGAAAATAATAATATTTTGGTGAAAAAATCTGAAGATCACGTTTTCAGTTACTTTTGTACAAGTTTATGTCAGAGTTTGTACATTTTGATCATGTGCTAGTTTCTATAGCAAGAATCTAACTTATAAGATAGAGAAGAATAATTAATATTGAAAGCCCTCTTCAAAAATGTTTTCGGGCAACGCATGCTTCTCTCTGAAAGTTAGACAATATAAATTATAGATCTCCTCAGATAACATGGATGTGTCAGGGGTAAAATAAAAATAATATTATTTTATTAATAAAAAAATTTTAAAAATCATCCTTGTTTTAAACAATCTTCAGTTACATTTAGTGTCTCGTGATATGAGTTCATCTGTATTATTTGCTTCAAAACAGTATCTCAACCCCTTGATATGCAAAATGAATCCGGAGTTTTAAATTTCATGACCAGTTTGAGAAAGTTAACAAATGAAATGCCATTAAATGTATAATTCTTTTTAGGTAAATATTAAAGTAAATTATAATAGTTTTTTTGAGATTGTGTTCATTTACGAATTCATATACTGCTTTTTGTGTTCATATTTTGTAATGATTTTAGAGTTAATATCAACAGCATATCATATTTAAAATTCAAAATAATTTAAAATCAACTAATTATATGTTACTAAATCTTTTTGAAAAAAAAAACATAAACGAAGACACCAAAATTTTGTTAATTTGGTCACAAGAAAGATCCGGCTCTATTTACGTTGGTGTAGTCAATATAGGTTGAAGAAAGGCAATTGTCCCTCTTAAATTAAAAAAAAATGTTTTTGAAATTCAAAATGGCAATAAACGAAGGACCTCCATTGTTTTGTAGTAATTTATTCACCACTAAAAAAAAGAAACTCCATTACGTAGCTACTTGTCAAGTAAGGGCACAAGGCGATGACATGCATTGATTTGGATTATTAATGAAAGCAAACGAGACCGGAAGCTTCACCGTGGTTTCCATAGATATGGATCTACGAAAGGAGAAATAGCAGTGCATGCGGGTTGCAACAACGTAAGAATAGGAAATTCCTTGGCTCCGAATACAAAAACAAATTTCGAAGTTTCACATATCTGAGGTCACCCATCTCTATCTTTTTTTTAAAAAAAAAAAGTATTTATTAATCACCTTGAAACGAGGGTTTGACTATAATACTTCAAGTGTCCGCAACCACAAAACAGACTTCTTCAAAAACCTTCAAAGCTTTTTTAACCATCGAATATGATATTCAGCAGTTAAAATATAATTTATAATATAAATTAATTAAATAAAACCTCAATCAACCGTTTACATTAGTTAAATGCAATTGCATAATTAATATTTAAATTGGTTTTAATAAATTATCAGTTTTACTTGGTTCTGAAAAGGCATAGCTTAGTTCTGATTTGACATAGCTTGGCAAATTAAACCTAATTATTTGATTTTTTGGACTCATTAATTGATTTGTTTATTAATTTTTAATTTATTTTGTTGTGACTTTCAACATGTGTCACAACAACATGTTCCATTTAAAGTAAAAAAGCTTTCTTCTTTTCCAGCAATTTGGTTTGTATTAGATTTATATTATATGATATAATTGATGTTATAAATATCAATTTGAATAGGAATATTAAAGGGACCACTAACAATAGTAACTTCAAAATATGAAATATTCTTCCCGAATATTATACGGAATCGAAATTTAAAGAATTCTATAGCATATTTTTTGAGCTTTTTTTTGTTCTAATTATCTTTGATTCTATTTTCACATATTATATTTATTTTTTGGAAAGGTAATCTAATTTAGAGAATAAGTTAAAAAATAAAGAAATAAATGTAAAAATAAGAAAAAATATTTGTTTACTGTATGATTTTTTTTATACAGAAGAACAACTACTGATACAAGAGCTTCATAATATAAAATATGATTTTGAAAATAAAAAATTGAAGATAGGGTGCTCATAACATAGATTAAACTCATAACATAGATTAAACTTTAAAGAATCCTTTAAAAAAAAAGAGAAAAATGAACCTTTACAATAAAAAAAAAAAGAAAATGGTGATATTTATGCTGTTTTAGGTTTTAAATTATAAAGTAGGGGGACATTAAAAAAATACACTATTTATATTTAAAAATGTTTTCCTTGTATCTTAACATAATAACAAATAATTAAGAAATAATTAAATTTAGAGACAACGCAAACTTATTAATAAAATTTGATGAGATGAAAAATTTTTTTGATTAAAATATAAACAAAGTATAAAATTATTTAATAACGTTTTATATTTTAATTTCTTTTTCTTAAATCTTAGTTGGACTGCCCGCTTCCCCCGCCCAAGGGTCAGATCTCGTTAACGTGGAAGGAGCAGATCTGATTTGAGAAATCACACTAACATCCTCAATTTTTAGATTAATTACTTGGCGAACTTCTAATTTTTCAAAATTAACGCCTAAAACTCTTATATTTTAACACAAACGTGTAGTAATACCCCTAAAATAAAATAAATAAAATATATTAACAACAAGGATTAAAGTGTTAGTTTTTAAGAGTTTTAGGTCTAAGGGTTAGCTCAAATATCAAGGGTGTAAAATGATTTTTCATCTGATTTTCACATGGAAGAGCGGGATTGAAGCACTAGCATGCATAATTGCATATTGACCTTGCTGTTGCTCTTATGGCGATTCAGAAGCAATAAAAACTTGGATTGTTCTCATTTTCTGTGTCCTGAAACTTTTATATTAGCTTTATTATTCTACTCAGTTATCATATTATTTAACTTTACAAAATGTTGGTAGCACAAAGAGCTTTATTAAACAAAGAGATTATGAAAGATTAGCACTAGAAAATCATAATACAAACATTGGTTATTGCCTTATAGTAAATCATAATACAAATTTAGCATTGATTTTGTGCAAAATTATAATACAAATTTATGAGTGAAGTTCTCAATTTGACAAAGGCTGAAGACTAAGAAAATTTAGGTCCATTATTGGAGATAAAGGCAAGCTTAAAACTAAGGATAAAAGGCTCACTATAGGGTACCCTACAAGCTCCATGAAAAGTCTAACCTATACACTAATTGGGGAAGCTCATTGAGGGTAGATAATTATCTTCTACAATTAATCCAGATGAAGAACCATATGGTAGCTCATTTTCTCAAGATCCTTATGACTTGTAAATAGATAAAATCAAGGGTATCCAAATTATTTTCTAGAAAATCGGTGGAAAAGTTTGCCACGTCCTATTCAAGTTTATCAAGTACAGTATAAAGGAAGCATTATTGTCAAGCATAATAATTATTGTGTTTTACAAGTGTAAAAGCTTTTATTCTCAATCAAAGATATTTAGAGTTTGTAATTATTACTCTGGACTCAAAATTCTTTGAAGTCCAATACTCAAATCTATATAAAGATCATTGTATTCAATTGAAGGACATCGGCTGAGAAACCAGCTAAGTCCTTTCTCTCTTGTATCTCAAATCCTTCAATAAAATAAGTTTTATTAATCTTTTGCTCTAATTTTCTTAATTTTCTTAATTTTCTTTTCAGTATTCATCATTTAAATTAAGATTCTGCAAACAAAGAAAGTTCTTCCTTATTCCATATTATTGAGATAAAATCGAGCCCCATTACTTGCAATTCAACCAAATAGAACAATATAAAGCAAATGAATTTGTTGGTGTGGAGTAGACCACAATGAGATATAAGCCCAAATTGCCCACAAAGTAAAAGCCCAGCTTAGACTAACAAAGCTGCAATACCCATACGCTCCTAATAAGGCATCATCCAACATAAAATCCACAATGTTTTAAGGTTCACCAAACTCTTGCTGGGTAAAATTTCTCACAATCAAAGATCAATAAATTGTTTCGTTCATAAAGTTTGAGAACAATTTCTTTTAGTTATGGCTAACCTTTGGTTTCACATAATTTAAATAAACCTCTATATATATATATATATATATATCTTACAGGATTTGACATGACATAAAATCATTAGATAAATGATTATTACATCATTTATTAAAATATTTCTAATTTTTATTCAACCCATGAATTTTTATGGTAGTTAACTTATATGAGTTAAGTGGTATTACTTGATTGTGCATGTATTAATATTATCTCTAGCATTGAAGTTTATTTTCATGTCAATATTGTCCAATGTCAATATACATATGATATTTATTGTAACTATTATAACTAAGGTTATATTAATAAGATTTTATCAATTTTGATATTAATATTTAATAAAGACTCTTATTATGACAAATATGTGAAAACACATATATTTGGTCATAAAAGTAAGTGATGTAGGATAAATTAGGATAATTAGGTAATTTTATTATTTTTTAATGTATTTTATTAAATTATGGAATTTGACTTCCTAAATTCTAAAAAAATCATTAGTATTATTTTCTTATTTAATAGTTTTTAAATATTTTAGTGTTGACCTTTGATTAAAAAATATTTTTCCTCAAATTTCATTTATTTTTCCTCTGCTTTCCTTTTCTATATTTTCTCTCATTTCTTGGTTCCTTTTTGGAGACCTCATTCTGTGTCAATAAGTATATCAAATTATAAATTAGTACTACTCTTATAAACTCTGTATATAAACTTATGTATACAAACTGATGTGATATTACCCATTTATTCACACATTATTACATTTCATTAAATGAATAGATTTTATATATTTATTACTCTAATTACCTAATGACACATCAATTTGCATGTAAGAGTTTGTACAAAAAGTTTGTAAGATTAACATTATTCATCAAATTATTTCTTCATAAGAAATATAAAACAAATGCTATGTATGAAAGATAAGAATCAAAATAAGAAAGAAACAATTTCTATAATTAATTTCAACCTATTTTAGGAATTTTTTATTTTATTTTATAAAATTTATAGATTTTTTTGGAATGCTTATTATATTATCAACATCTATAATGATATACTTTCCAATTCCTTAAAAGAATAAATCTATTTGTGTAGATTAAAAGAATTATCAAAACTAGACTATGTGAAATATTTTTCAACTTTCACATTGATTGTTTAATTTAAACTTAAGATTAGAGTTATATTGACTAGCTTACCAGCAAATTATAGTCGTAATTTGTTTTCCAGTTTTATGTTAACATTTCAAAATTTGTATCATTAATTAATTAATTAAAAATATCGAATGATTGAAAAATATTTAAAGAAATCATTTATGAATTAAAAATCATAAATTGCAATACTAAAATATTTTTATAATAAAACTACGCAATTGTGACAATCTCACTCAAGCTTGTAAAACGAAGTAATGTTTATTACTGAATATTAACAAAATCTCTAACTCATAAAATGTTTTGCAGAGTAGTTGAGATAAAATAAATAAAATTATTAAACTGCTTTTGGAAAAATTATTTGATTTTTAAACAGATAAGTCCATCTAATTTTTTTTAAATACAATATAAAAATTTTTAAATTAAGAAATTTAAAAAAAACACGGCTAAATATGCGATTTAAAAAATGACCATGCACTTAAAAAATGTAGATACTATCAATATAATCTGATAAATCGACAACTTATTATTATTATTATTTTTATAACCATAGATCTCCAGCTTGGGCCCTTCCTCGGCTAATCCCACAAGGAATACCTCACGCACAAGGGTGGACCAAGGACTTGTAGAATCTTGGATGCGCTTTAATCAAATTGACATAGCAAAAGCGGCACCGAGACTTGGATCTAGTGATTACAGGCTTCAAAACTTTTATTGTGCTTTCTCATCATTTTAGTTTCCTAGGTATGTCTGAAAACTGCTTGAACGAGACGTGTGGACGTCTTAAAATCACGCCGATGAATGGTGATCGATGAACAGTATCGGTGAACAGTATCAAGTGAATAGTGATAACTTATTCCTTGTTCACTTCAACTATCACAAAACTGACCTAATTCATCTTTTTATATCTCTGTTAATCTCTGTCCAATTTTGACTATTAAACCTAATCCCATTAGGCATGTCTAACTAATTTTCTGGCTCCTAGAACTTAATCCCATTAAGTCTTTCATTGGGCTTTTAACAATCAATTAGGTACAACCCAATTTTGTGTAGGCTTTTAAACAATCAAATTAATTATAAGCCTATTAATCTAATTAATTAAATTAGCCTAAATACTCGATTATTTAATTAATTTGATTGATTAAATAATGAGCCAATTTACTAGTCAAATACATTTAATTTAATACCTTGGTTTTTTTCTCTAATAAACCCAATTAAATTAAATAATTTATTTCTCAAGTCCAATCCCTGTTCAGAAAATCTTATATCAGCTACCTGGGGGATATTGATAGACATATTTAATTCCAAGTTCCAATAAGTTTGATCCAGTACCTTGTTATCACATAATTGTAGTAGGCCACATCTATTAACTTTGGTCTATTCCACTATATAGATCCAAAGCTACACTCTTGAATTAAATACTCTTTATAGAAAGCTTAATATCTTAATTTGATTGAATTATTTCTTTAAGCCCTATCCATTGAGCATCAAGTTTACATACCTACCCTTCATGGAATACTAATGATTGAAGCTGGGTATGATTGACTGTGTTACCTCTCCAATTACATTTTGAGCTCTTGAGACCAGTTTTACACCATTTAAATAAGTTAAAATTTATTATCGGTTTAGTGGACAACTGTCATTAAACACTCGCCCAAGATTCTCTCAAATAAAATCTTATAAAACCATCAATGTTGTATTTTGCAATTCTTTTGGAGTCATGAATTCCATATCTATGGTATAGTGTCTACTAGCATACATATCTTGCAATCCCAACTAACTAAGGTATTGACTTTACTTTTTAGATCTCACTTTTTATTCTAGTCAAAGATTATAGCCTTAATACTAGAGGTACTCTACCCACTCAGAATTAAAATAGGAATGCATTTAGTGCTCAATTGTGATAATTTACATTCGGTTATGGTATTTCCATCAAATCTTGAATTCCATGTGGTCCGTGTTCAATGCATTCATTAATCCACTAGTGTCTTTGTCGTTAAGTCTCCACTTCAAATGGTTAGAGACTCACCATTTTTCTATTGAATACAAACAACACTACAACCTTCTTTAAACAAAGCACTCAGCTTTTGTTTATAAGTTGTGAACTAGTTTTGAGCTATGATAAAGTTCTATGTCTCATATATATATGTACAAGCTCTAAAGCTTTTAGTCATTGATACAATCAAACTTGGGTAATTTATAACTAATAACTTTTATTTATTTGTAACAATAATGTTTACATATTACAAAAAAAAACATTCGTACTCTTAGGGTAGTAATAATCTCCCACTTGCTTTTAGAATATATGTGACATATTTGCACATCTCCATGCTGTATGATCTCTTGTATGAGGTGGTACTTCCTTTTTATAAGCTCTCCACTCTTGTGGTTTCTAGGTTCCATAACTAGCCACTGCCCTACTATTATCACTATAAAGTGTAATGGCTTTTTCTCCATTCAGAACAACTTCCAAATTTGTAAGGAACTTATAGAGCCATATTGCATCCATGGTAAAGTTAGCATGCAAGATTGCTTGATACTCGTCTATACTATGGCTCCACCACCCAAAGTGGAAACTAATCTTAAGGTTGACTTTCTAGAGTCCAGATCTGATTGGAAATCTGAATCCATATAACCAACTAGTGTTAGATCACTACCAGAATATACAAGAGTATAATATTTGTCCTATGAAGATACTTTAATATATGCTTTACTGCAGCCCAATGCTCACGCCTAGGATTTGACTGGTATTAATTAATGACTCTCATTGCATATCAGTTATCTCGCCTAGTACTTAGCATTGTATATATGAGACTTCAAATAGCGGAGGCATATAGGACTCGTCTCATCTCTTTCTCTTCTTAAGGAGTCCAAAGAGACTACTCTCGAGAAAGCATAACTCCGTACCTAAAATGTAACAATCCTTTCTTGAAGTTTTGCATTGCAAATTTAGGCAGAATTTTCTTTATGATGGAAGCCTAAGACAATGCTAGTTTTTTTTGTTCTTCATATCCTTTATGAGTTGAATCCTAAGAACATAACTAGCTTCTCCCAAATATTTCATTCGGAATTGCTCAGCCAGCCATATTTTAACTGATGATAATACCTCTACATCATTCCAAATGAGTAGAATATCATCAATGTATAGAATGAGAAATACAACCTTTTGATCTTGTATTCTTTTGTAGATAAATGGCTAGTCTACGTTTTGAATAAGACAATAAGTCTTGATCATTTTGATCAAACCTTATATTCTAAGTCCTTGATGCTTACTTAAGACCATAAATTGAACTTTTCAATTTGCAAACCTTTTACTCTTGGTCTTATTATATGAAACCTCTGGTTGTATCATATCGATGCTTTAGTCAAGATTTCCATTCAAGAATGTTGTCTTGACATCTATTTGCCATATCTTATAATCAAATTGAGCAGTAATGGATAAAAGAATCCTAATTGATTTCAACATGGCCACTAGTGCAAAGGTCTCGTCATAGTCAATCCATTCCTTTTGGGTATAACCCTTGGCTACTAGTCTTGCCTTGAAGGTCTCTACTTTCCCATCAACTCGTCTCTTTCTCTTATAGACCCACTTGCACCCCATAGGTTTTATCCTTTAAGGTGTATCTATAAGTTCCCATATAGAATTAAAATACATCTATTCTATTTCTTATTTCATAGCTTTTTATCAACTATTAGCATCAGTATCATTCATGCTTCTTTGTAAGTAGCAGGATCAGATTCATCTTCACTAGTATCTTCCGATACTCTTATGAATCTGTAAGGTTTTCTTACGATCCTCCCACTATGTCGAGGCACCACAGGAGTTTGTCTAACAATCCTTCCACTACGTCGAGGTACTGTAGGAGGTTATATAATTCAATCTTATATTTGTTTTGTATTAAAAGTAACTGTTGAACCTTTGAAACTATCATAACTGATCGGATCAGTGTTAGTATCTTTGGACATTTCTTCTACTACTACATTGCTTTTAGGCTTATGATTTTTTATATAGTTGACCTTTAAGTGATTTGTAGTCATACTGCAAATTCTTTCGCACTAGATTAACTATGAAAGCAATATCCTCTTGTACCTTTTAGGGTTTTGTAAAAACAAGCGAATAATTTTGAATAATTTACATGGCTCAAACCATGTCCAAAAGAGTTTTATTCATTCTCTCTACTACTCTAGTGAGTTGGAATAATATTCCATTGTTATGAGAGGTATTCGCTACTACGATTTGATCGTAACTATTTAACATATTTACCTAAATGCTTTCAACCTTAATCTTTTACCTTTTGAACTCTTCAAAAGTTTTAGATTTATGATGCATTAGGCAAATATACCTACATCATGAGTAATCATCCTACGAAACACTTATATTTGCTTCATGTATTCACTTTAATTGGTGCATATGCATCGTTATGTACCAAATCAGTATAATTTTTAGCTCTATTTCCTTTAGCCTTAAAATGGCTTGTGGGAAAATCTTTCTTACTAGGCTTGATTCATATGTTGGTATACGTTTGACCTCTAACAAGTTTAGTGGCCATCCTTAACCATCATTTGAATGCTTTTTATATTAATATAACCCAGTTGAAATACCAAAGACAAGTTTGATTAGTGTTAGATAATCTATACTCTTTCTTTATTCAGCTTAGTGTCATTTATTGATTCCATTTTTAGTTTTTTATCACATGCACATTGTTATGTACAATTCCAAAAAACTAAAATTCTTTATTCTTTTCAAATAACAAACTTGTAAAACGAAGCTGAACAACCAGAATTTTATGTGCCCGAAATTCAAAAGTTCGTACACTATATATGGAAAAATAACAATTATTCAAAACTAAAAATATCAAAAAGTGCAATTCTCTAATTGCATGAGCAGACACCAACACTTCTTTTATAAGCTTTAAGCTAAGCTCACTTTCATTTAGAAGTCGAGTCCCATTTAGTCTTTACAAAGAGTTAAATACATGGTTAATATCCATAATTCGATAATTAATGGAATATTCTACAAAGAATGATTCTAGAAAAAATATTGCTTAAACAAGCTTTAAATGTTATGCAATCTCTTTTAAAAATGGCTTTTATCACCGTAACGGAAACTTTTTCCAATTGGTTTGGCTTTATTTTTGTCTCCCATGTTAAGGAGTTTAAAACCTTTCCATATCCATATTATAGACCTTACCCATAAGGTTTTAAACTATAATAATATTAGACTTTGGTTTTAGCATCATTTGTAGCGTCCTTCATTTTGACTTTTGAGAGAAACTCTAATTCTTTGTCAAAATCTATCTTTATTCTAAATAAAGAACATGATAAAGAATTCAGTTTCATATCGATTTTGCCTTACTTAACAACTCTTGCAAGTGAAAAATGATATCTTTTACATTAGCCATATATATAAATTTCAATATCCAAAACTTGGTCCAAATAAGTCAATATATAACTTGACTATTGCATTTGTTTTTTCTTACTTTGCAAAGTATTCTTCATTCTTTAGAATACTCATAAGGAGGAGAAGATATACTTGCTTCTATGACCCATTTATGACATTAAGCTTGTTGGAGAGTGTGAAGACTATCTTTCCACTCTCATAGCTTTAACCATGACATAGTCAATATAGCTTTCACCATCATATGGTTTATACATTTAGTTAACATTTTCATTCAGTATAAACATTTCCTTTGAGCGTATGATCATTAAGCATAGAAGTAATTTGGATTTATTTTTCATAAAAATAAACATACACCATTATCAATAACTATACAAACTTTTGAATATAACTACATGATGCATGGGATGAAAGAATGTAGATACAGTTACCCAAAATAATTTGCAAGATATTCTATGGTGCTTTAATCAAATAGTTACAATTTCCTATAAGGAAATGTAATAACTCTATTTGATTAAATTAGAAGTCCTTCTAATCATTAGTATTTTCAAAATGTCTGATGTTTAACTAATAATAATCACTATATTTTGGTCCTCAATTAATGAAATTATTCCTACAGGGAATATCTTTTCAAAAATTAAGTTGAGTGTTTGACTATTGTTTCAATCAAATTCCAAAATTGCCTTAAAATGAGATCTCTATAGAAGAAAACACTAATAGCTTTAAGGAACAACTTTATTCATGTAGGAGATCCTATCTTGGAAGACAACTACTATAAGCTCTCCTATGGGGAGCATGACCTTAAGATGAGCCAAGACGAGACTTATAAATAACCCATCCAAAAGGACCAACAATGGAGACCTTAGATTTTAAATTAATAAAACCTTTTCCCAATCAAACATTTAAAAAATTTTGGGTTTTAATTTAAAATGTGATCCATATAACTTTTATACACATTTTAACTCTTTATTAATCACAATAATTAAGTCTATGATTTATATTTTATTTATCAAACTCTTTGATAAATATATAAATAATCTTGTTTAATAACTTTAATTAATCTAATTAATTTAAGTAATTTAATTTGTATATGCCATTAATCAGACACTTTGATTAATCATATATAAATTCATGCATGAATGCATGCACATGTTATAATGCATTGATGTGGCATTCTTATTTCTCTATATGGCATGTCATATGTTATTATTTTATCTAACATTTAAATAAAATAATCATACTTTGATAGGTGTTTATTTATGTATCATTTTCATATCAATTCATCTATGTTTCTTTGCTATAATCCTTGGTATTTTTATGTTTTTGTGTGGTTTTGATGTTTGTAGGAGTTTTGGAGGAACTTACACCAAAGTGAAGTAAAACCTTTCATTTTCACCTCTGCTAGTCAACCATCTTCTCGGATTTAATTGTATTGATATACAATGAACCCGATGACATATTATATACCGTTGGAAAGCTCTCGAAGTCTATTTTCTGGAGAAATTTACGGTTTATAAATCCATTCAGTGTACCAAAAGTTGTAATCAAAACAGTGTGAGAAGTATAGAAACGTAATTCCACAAATCACTGTAGCATGTATAATACGGGACACTGTAGCAGGTTACTGTAGCAGAGTATATAAACACATTTTAGGGTTTTATTTGAATAACTTGAAGGGGGGAGAACATGTTGGAGGCTGCATTTCTGGATTTCTCTCATCCCTTGGAGTTCTTGAAGGAGAAAGAAGGCTTGGAAAGAGGAAGAACTACAATCCTAAGGAGATTCATCTACATTTTCAAAGGATTTGCTAAGTTTTTCTTTTCCTTTTCAATTCTGGAATTTCTCTGTATTGTATTTATGTTGTTCTTAAACATGTGTAACTGAATCTGAATTGGTTGAGGGTGATTTCAAAGCCCCTGATATGGTTTTTGTAAGTTGATTGTGTAAGGAATTGTTATCCAATTCTCTAATTGAAGTTGCTTGTATTCTCCCATATTTAATGCTTATGATTGCTTGCTGATATGTATTTGAGTGGCCAACTGAATATAATCTGGTTGTGATTCTATTGCTAGACTAGAAATCTTGATCCGTAATTGTCTTGAATTTCTAATCATTAGTAGCAAATTGTGATCAGAGATTACAATTGGAGAATACAACCTAAGTTAAATAATCCGAGCTTGTGTGTTTATTGCTTAGATCAACCTATCTTTCTTATCGTAATGCATCCATTGAATTAAATTTAGAGAGCTTGTTCTAGGTTGTTTAATGTATAGAGATTAAATAAAGAGCCTGTTTTATTTAACAACAAAGTAAGGAAAGATTGGGGTAGCAGAGCTTATTGTTATCTACGGTTGATAATTTCAATGGTATAATTGGATGACAATTCTACAATTAATTCACAAATCCGTATCTTGTGGCAGAGAATGATCCCTTAACCGGATTTCTGTCATTGATTAATTCTCACTTCAATTAAGTTTGCATTGTGTTATTCTTTATTTGCATTAATATTTCATCTAGTTAATCAATCAACAAAACCCCCCATCTATTCTGTTTTCGCTTTCGAATAACAAATTTAATTAGAATCAATCCTCGTGGGAATGATATCTTACTCATCACTTTATTACTTATGCGACTAGTATACTTGCTAGTTTCGAACGCATCATACTTCTAAAAGCATACATGGGGGAAATACTTGGCTTTTTTCCTAAAAATATTACAATAATATTTGGATTGAGTTCTTGTATCTTTTTGGCATCTCCTTTGTACTTGAATATGTCCATTAGTTTCAAGAAATTTTTCAAATTTCATAAATATGAAAATTTGGTATAAACAGTGAATTGTTTTGAAACTATCCAGAAACTTTGGAAATTTTCATAGACATTCCTACAGATATGGAATGTTTCCAGATTTATAGTTTCACCCCTATAGAATGCATCTTTAATTTTATGGGCTATACAACTCGGATTTTGTCACCATTTTGGGTTATAAAATCACCAAACAAATGGGACAAAATGGGAGACAACTCAATAAATTAATTGCATCATTTGGGCTTTAGGTTTAAAATACAACACATCCAGTAAGTGAACAAACTTGGAACCTCTTTAGATTCGAGTCTGTATGAACCCTGTAGGCCTAACACCATGGGTTTGTTTGCTGCCTAATAGCCACTAGGTGTCATAAACCAGCCCATTGGACCAAGCTTTAGTGATAAACCATCAAGCTAGGCCCATAGACCAACATCTAACAACCTATTAGGTTAAACTAGCTAAAACCCGTGCACTTTAGACCCAGGCTCTTCACGTTTGGGCTAGGGTTTATTTAATTGGGCTTAAGGTTTTCACAAAACCTCTTGGTCTATCAAATGAACATATCCTAGACTTATTCTAGGGCTGGCTGTCACACAAAAACAACCGCCATAGCCCAAATTCATAAAACCCTAATGCACCCTAGGGTTTTTGGGTTCTAGCTTCACAGTTTGCGAGTTTTTCAACCCAGGGCCTTGGGGCATTGGCCCTATAGCCTAAGGCAACCCTTTGCACGACTTTTAGCCATGCTTAGGGCCAACCACATGAGGAAGAACAGCTCACCAAGCCCAAATCGCTAAACCCTCAGGCTTAGGGTTTTGGTGCATAACTCTTATGCCCGTAACCCTAGCCACCTTAGGGCAACCCAAAAACCCTAACCATATTTTCCATGTTATCCAATTTAGCCACAGTTGCCACCAGACCTTCATCTTGTTCATTGCATTCCTACATCAATTTATTGTACAACTTACAAAAATTGAATACAAACAACTTTGTACAAAAACCGAAAACTACAAAGATTGAACAACATTAAATTAAACAAACACAGAGGGTAAGTCAATAGCATAATGGCTACCCCTCAATAATTACATACCAAGAAAAATTAAAATACAAATAAAACTCTAAAGGCTAAATATTTACCAATACACATCCATACAAAACATTATATAAAAAATCATCTCATGATTTTATGTAATTAAATTGAGAAAAATAAATACCACATCATATAACATGTTATTAAAAGCACAAAAATCAGATTTAAAACAATTACCTAGATTGCTCTCTAGTGGAGAAAACGAGGCTCTAATACCAATTGTAGGATTTCAGATGCAAATTTAATCAAATCAACACAGCGAAAGCAGCTCTGAGACTTGGATCTAGAGATGATAGGCTTCAAAACTTTTGTTGTGCTTTCTTGCCACTTTAGTTCCTAGGTGTGTCTGAAAACTGCTTGAACGAGACGTGTGGCATCTTAAAATCACTAGACTATATTGGATAAACAGTGATTGATAAACAGTGATGGATGAACAGTACCATTGAATAGTACTATATGAACAGTATTTGGTGAACAGTGACAATTTGTTCACTTCAACTCTCACAACATTGACCTAATTCATCCTTTTATGTTCCTGTTAATCCCTGTCCAATTTTAACTAATAAACTTAATCCTATTAGGCTTAGTCTAACTAATTTTTCTGGGTTCCTAGAATTTAATCCTATTAAGTCTTTAATTGGGCTTTTAACACTCGATTAGGTCCAACCTACTCAATTAGGTCCAATCCAATTTTGTGTAGACTTTTAATTAATCACATTAATTATAAACCCATTAATCTAATTAATTAAATTAGCCCAAATACTCCATTATCAAATATATTTAATTTAAAACTTGGGTTTTATTCTCTAATAAACCCAATTAAATTAAATAATTAATTTCTCAAGTCCAATCCATGTTCAGATAATTTTATATCAGCTACCTAAGGGACCTTAATGGACATATTTAATTACAAACTCTAATAAATTTGATCTAATACCTTGTTATCTCATAAATGTAATGGGTCTCACCTATTAACTTTGGTCCATTCCACTATAGGTTCAAAGCTACACTCTTGAATTAAATACTTTTTACAAAAAGCTTAATAACTTAATCTGGTTAAATTATTTCTTTGAGTCCTATCCATTAAGCATCAGGTTTATATAACTATCTATCATGGAATACTAATAATTGGAGCTAGGTACCCCTCCAATTAGATCTTGAGCTATTAATACCAGTTTTACACCATTTAAATGAGTTGAGATTTATTACAATAAATTTCGGTTTAACGAACAACCTTCATTAAACACTCGGCCAAGATTCTCTCAAATAAACCTTATGAAACCATCAAGATGGTATTCTGCAATCCTTTTGAAGTCATGAATTCTATATCTATGGTATAGTATCTACTAGCCTACAGATGTTACAATCTCAACTAGCTAAAGTATTGACCTTACTCATTTAGATCTCACTTTTTATTCTAGTCAAAGATTATAGCCTGTATACTAGAGGTACACTACTCGCTCAGGATTAAAGTAGGAATACCTTTAATACTCGGTTGTGGTAATTTACATTCGGTTATGGTATTTCCACCAAATGTTATAATTCCACGTGGTATATATTTAGTGCATTCATTAATCCGCCAGTGTCTTTGCCTTGAAGTCTCCACTTCAAATGGTTAGAGACTCACCATTTCACCATTGAAGACAAACAACCTACAATCTTGTCCAAACAAAGTGGCCAGCTTTTGTTTGTAGGTCGTAAACTAGTTTTGAGCTATGATAAAGTTCTATGTCTCATATGTATCTCATATACATAGAACTTTATCAATTTACAAGCTTTGGAGCCTTTAATCATTGATACAATCAAACTTGAGTAATTTATAAATAATAACTTTTATTCATTTATAACAATAATGTTTATATATTACAAAAAAGTGTTCTTATTCTTAGGGCAGATCTCTAACAAAACTTTGGTCTTTTCAAACTCGGGTTTGGCAGGTAAAACTAAAACTATATTATAAATTCAAATACAAGAAAGTATACACTGATTGATTAACATTTAAGGTTATGAACATTGATCAAACATAAACTCTTATACAAATTTTAAAAACGAATAAATATTTTACTTAAATAACATATATGAAAAAAGTAGAAACAAAATTTGTTAGAAATTTCACATTTTATGATTGAAGAAACAAGTCCTGATAAAATAGAAAAAATGAATGAAAAGTGGAATTTCTTTTTCTAATAAAAATTTAAGAAATTAAAAAAATGAATATAAAAAGGTAAACTTTTGCTGGAGAGTAAGATAATAAAAATTATAAAAGATACTCATAATATAAATTACAAATATGGCACTTAATAATCCATTATCACTTATATAAATATAGAAAACTTAATGGGTTAATACGTAGAATTATAACTTATTTCATAGTTGAATTATGTTATTTTTTGCGTGGAGGGGCCAATATACAAAATTTTAATATATATGATGGTAAATAGAGTTTTTCTTTATCACTATTAATTAAGGACCTACAGTTTACTTTGGCGGGGCCCAAACGCCAATGTAGTTCTGCCATTACTACAACACCTAGCCCCTCATTGGTAGCCTGAGTTGCTCGTTCATCATACGTGCATGTGAATGTAACATTTTCCATGTTTATCTTTAAAACCTTCAAAACCGCCCCACAACTGTCATAAGACTAACGCAATAGGACCTTTATAAATAGACCGACTATAATCACTACTACGCAAATTATATGTTTTGTTTATAGCCTATCCAAAGGTGAAAGCTTTAATCATGTCGCATCTGGATTTAGAAATTGCATGGCGCCAGCAACAAAGGACAATTTAGCAACAAGACGAAGAGTAGCTGCAATAAAAAGAGCAATTACAGCCCCAAAAATTTCCCCCTCACCCTCCTAAGCCTCTCCCTCATGACTTGTAGGAGTTGGCTACTCTCATTTTTGTTGTACTTTGTTATGATGGGTGTTTGTTTAGTTTTGTTATGGTCTATGTGCTTAAGGAGAAGAAAGACAAGAGTTTCTCTATCTAATCCCTGCCTTATTTTCTAGTGTGTTACATAAGGGAGACTACTATTTTCTATAGCGTAGAGGTTATATATTGGGAAATCAAATGGGTCATATAATTAAATTAGTAATGTGAAATTATTTTTAATATGGATATGAAATTATATTAATACATTTCTATTTTGTGTTATGTTTAATTTATTAAAAATTTTAATATTTGAAATATACGACTCATTTGGCATTCTTAGTTATATATAACTTGAGGTATATATGACTAATTATATCCTTTGTTGTGCAACTTGAATTTATTTTAACTTGTGTTGCATTTAATGAACTATAGAGGTATATTAACCATCGTATCCACGACCAATGATGGTGGGTAACATTCGGTTTAATTCTTTACCTAATCCTTGCTTTATTTTCTGGTGCGAAAAATAGAGGAGGTTACTACTCTTATTTTCAATGTTTCTATGTCGTAGGGATATACTTATATAACATGAAGTCTTTTGCCTTAAAATTTTGCAAACAGGATGACAACATCACAAAATTGATTTTTTCAATGTTTTAGAAATCCTTTTGTTTCTTTGAAGTATTTAAGTTGTATGTTTGTAATATTTTCTTAGTGACAAGAATAGGTTAATTTATGCATTTTCGTTTTTAGCTCTTAATTTTGTTTGAGTAAATTATTTTCTTTTGCTCTCTTATTCTTGAGTCATCTTCTTCTCCTCTTATTTTTCTAGCCAAAGCTTTAATTATGGCGTGGCAGTTGAGGTAACAGGAAAGGGAGTGGCACTATTCACTAGGAAATCTAGAAGGCAAGCACGGGCTACCACCTCAACCTTGCGAGCTACCTCAGCCTCATCATCATGATTGGAGGGAATTTCTTGCTATTATGTTTGTTCTAATTTTTTAAAATCCTATCACTGGTTAGTGGTCAAGGAAGCGAGAGGGGAAGCCACACCAGTGACTATGAAAGCATCAGACTCAGCCTAATGGGCTACCCCAGCCTCACTGTCATGATTGGAGGGAATTTATTGCTATTATGTTAACTCTAATTTTTTATATTCTATTACTAGTTAGTTTTTTTGTATACCGTACTGTTAAGACAAGAGATATTAGGTTACAGTGTTAAAAGGAAGCATTTGATTTTTTGTCTATGAAGCCTTTGATCTTTGTTGGATTTAATGAATAAAAGTATAAACACCCTATCCACTGTTGAAGGTGGCGAGCAACATCGGATATAATTCTCTACATAATCCTTGCCCTATTTTCTATTGTGTTAAATAATGAAGACTATTCATATTTTGTATGTTTCTACATCGTAGGGGTTATATATAAGAATGTCAAATGGGACATATAATTCAAATAGCAATGTGAAATTATTGTTAATATGGATATAAAATTATATTTACACTAGTTGTGCTACTCTAGTGCTTGTTTCATGCATACTTTACTTATACTATATATACATTTCTATTTCTTCTTATGTTTAATTCATTAAAAATTATAATGTTTTAAATATATGACCATTTGACATCCTTAACTATATAGAACTTGAAGTACATATTTTTAGTTATATGTAACTTGAAGTTAGTTTCACATTTGTTGCATTTAATGAACTATAAAAGTATATTAGCCATCCTATCCATAGCCAAAGGTGGAGGGCAACATTCGATTTGTTCTCCACCTAATCCTTACTTTATTCTCTAGTGTGTTAAATAAAGGAGACTACTCTTATTTTCTATTTTTCTATGTCGTTGGGTTATACTTATAACTTGAAGTAGTTTACCTTAAAAATATAAGAATAGGATGACATCTTTGCAACATTGATTTTTACAATGCTTTTAAAAGTCCTTTTGTTTCTTTGAAGTAATTAAGTTTTATGTTTGTAATATTTTCTAAATGAAAATATTAGGCATTCTATTTATGTTTCATTTTAGCTATTGATTTTGTTTTTCAGTAAACTGTTTTCTTTTGCCCTTTTGTTCTTAATTCATTTTCGTCTTCTCTTATTTTTCTAGGGAAAAGCTTTAATCATGGTATAACGGTTGCGTAGTGTTTTTCTAGGGAAAAGCTTTAATCATGGTATAACGGTTAAGGATGGCAAAATCCGGGTGTGGGTGCGGGTTTTGCGTTTCCGCACCTGCACCCGGATTTTGTATCTTGTCCTCGGTCCCCGGAAAAATCCAGATTTTTTCGGGTTTTTCCGGGTGCGGGTATTTGTGGGTTTTGAGATTATCGCACCCGCACCGCACCCGGAAAAAAAACCCAAATTTCTCCGGATTTTTTTTCCACTTTTATCTTCACCCGGATTTCCCCGGATTTTTTTCCTACTTTTTTCTTAATTTTTTAAAGAATTACAGGTGCGGGGTTTATTAGCAATACCGCACCCGCACTGCACCCGAACTTTTTTTTTTAAAATATTCCTGCACCCGGTTTTTTACCCGGATAATCCGGGTTTTTCTCACCCAGATTTTCCGGGGAGAATCCGGGTACCCGGATTACCCGGGTTTTTTTGCCATCCTTAATAACGGTTGCGTAGTGGGAGAGGGAGAGGGAGAGGCATTAGGGACCGGGACATCTGGAGAGGCCCGTAAGAGTTTTATGTTTGTAATATTTTCTAAATGAAAATATTAGGCATTCTATTTATGTTTACATTTTAGCTATTGATTTTGTTTTTCAGTAAACTGTTTTCTTTTGCCCTTTTGTTCTTAATTCATTTTCGTCTTCTCTTATTTTTCTAGGGAAAAGCTTTAATCATGGTATAACGGTTGCGTAGTGTTTTTCTAGGGAATTGAAGCTTTAATCATGGTATAACGGTTAAGGATGGCAAAATCCGGGTGTGGGTGCGGGTTTTGCGTTTCCGCACTCGCACCCGGATTTTGTATCTTGTCCTCGGTCCCCGGAAAAATCCAGATTTTTTCGGGTTTTTCCGGGTGCGGGTATTTGTGGGTTTTGAGATTATCGCATCCGCACCGCACCCGGAAAAAAACCCGGATTTCTCCGGATTTTTTTTCCACTTTTATCTTCACCCGGAAAAACCCGGATTTCCCCGGATTTTTTTCCTACTTTTTTCTTAATTTTTTAAAGAATGGCATATGCGGGTGCGGGGTTTATTAGCAATACCGCACCCGAACTTTTTTTTTAAAATATCCCCGCACCCGGTTTTTTTACCCGGATAATCCGGGTTTTTCTCACCCAGATTTTCCGGGGAGAATCCGGGTACCCGGATTACCCGGGTTTTTTTGCCATCCTTAATAACGGTTGCGTAGTGGGAGAGGGAGAGGGAGAGGCATTAGGGACCGGGACATCTGGAGAGGCCCGTAAGAGTACCATTCTAAACCTTATAAGTGATAGGTGTCTATTTATGTATTACTTTCATATCAATTTAGTCCATGTTTCGTTTGCTATATTCCTTGGTATTTTTATGTTTTTGTGTGGTTTTGATGTTTGTAAGAGTTTTGGAGCAACTTGCACAAAAATGGAGTAAAACCCTTCATTTTCACCTCTGCTAGTCAACCATCTTCTCGGATTTAATTGTATTAATATACAATGAACCCGATGACATATTATATACCGTTGCAAAGCTCTCGAAGTCTATTTTCTGGAGAAATTTACGGTTTATAAATCCATTCAGTGTACCAAAAGTTGTAATCAAAACAGTGTGAGAAGTATAGTATTGTAATTCCACAAATCACTGTAGCATGTATAATACGGGACACTGTAGCAGGTTACTGTAGCAGAGTATTTAAACATATTTTAGGCTTTTATTTTGATAACTTGAAGAGGGGAGAACGTGGTGGAGGCTGCAGCTCTGGAATTCTTTCATCTCCTAGAGTTCTTGAAGGAGAAATGAAGCTTGGAAAGAGGAAGAACTACAATCCAAAGAGAATTACATCAAATTTGCTAAGTTTTTCCCTTCCATTTCATTTTCTGGAATGTCTCCATGTTGTATTGTATTTACCACGTTCTTAAACATGTGTAACTTAATCTAAATTGGTTGAGGGTGATTTCAAAGCCCTTGATATGGTTTTTGTGAGTTGATTGTGTAAGAAATTGTTATCCAATTCTCTAATTGAAATTGCTTGTATTTTCCTATATCTAATGCTTATGATTGCTTGCTGGATTGTATTTCGAATGGCCAACTGAATATAATCTTGTTGTTGTCTATTGCTAGACTAGAAATCTTGATCCGTAATTGTCTTGAATTTCTACTCCTTAGTAGAAAAATTGTGATCAGAGATTGCAATTGGAGAATACAACCTAAGTTAAATAATCCGAGCTTGTGTGTTTATTGCTTAGATCAACCTATCTTCCTTATCGTAATGCATCCATTGAATTAAATTTAGAGAGCTTGTTCTAGGTTGTTTAGTGGATAGAGATTAAATAAAGAGCCTGTTTTATTTAACAACAAAGTAAGGAAAGATTGGGATAACAGAGCTTGTTGTTATCTACGGTTGATAATTTCAATGGTGTAATTGGATGACAATTCTATGATTAATTCGCAAATCCATATCTTGTGGCAGAGAATGATCCATTAACCAGATTTCTTTCATTGTGTATTTCTCAATTGATTTAACTTTGCATTGTATTATTCTTCATTTGCTTTCGTATTGAGTTTAGTTAATCAATCAACTAAACCCCTCATTTAGTTTATTGTTGCTGGAAAATAACAAATTCAATTAGAATCAATCCTCGTGGGAACGATATCTTACTCATCACTTTATTACTTGTGCGACTAGTATACTTGCTAGTTTCGAACGCATCAAGTTTTTGGCGCCGTTGCCGGGGATTATTTTCTAATCGATTTGTGATTTTGTTTTCATTGTTGATTCCTAATTTTGATTTTTCTTTTCTGATTGAAGGCGACATGGCAGTAAACTTCCAACAATTCAGGAGCCGATTTGAGCCACAACTACCATGGAGAGTAAATGAGGTAAGCACTTCGAACATTGAACAACAACTTTCTGAGCTAACCTTTCTTGTGGAAAACATGGCTGTAGGACATATGCAGAAATCTTATGCATGTGGGGTATATTCTACCATGGAGCATCCAATGGACATGTATCCAACTTTACAAGAAGAAGATATGGAACAAGCCAATGCCATGGGTGGATTTTCAGGACAATCAAGGCAATGGTATGATCCCTTCTCTAATACTTACAATGCCGGATGGATAGATCCCCCCAATTTTAGTTATGGGAATCATCAATCGATCGCCCCAAATGGCATACCGAATTGGCCACAAGGTTTCAATCAACCTAGAGTGCAGCAACCATTTCAAATGCAACCACCACCAATGCTACATTCAGCACCACCACCAGCTTCACAAAACTCAGGTATGTCTCTCCAGGATATTGTTAATGCACTTGCCACTAACACAATGCAATTTCAGCAGGAAACTGGGGCAAGTATCCAAAACCTGACAAATCGAATAGGACAATTGGCTACTAGCATGAGCAAATTTGAGGGCCAATGCTCAGAAAAATTATCTTCTCAAATGGTGATCAATCCAAGAGAGAATGCTTGTGTGGTAACTTTGCGAAGTGGAGAGCAAATTCGAAGTGGAGAGCAAATGGAAACTGGGGCAAGTATCCAAAACCTGGCAAAGAAATCACAAACTGATGAAGGAGATGACACCACTTCCACCATGAACAAGACATCATCTTCTAAGGTAAATCTTAAGACTCCTATTCCTTCTTATGTTACTCCTCCACCTTTTCCTAGCAGATTTGCAAAATCAAAGAAGGAGGAACAAGAACATGAAATCCTGGAGACTTTTCGTAAGATTGAGGTAAATATACCACTTCTGGATGCTATCGAGCAAGTACCTCGCTATGCAAAATGTCTCAAGGAGTTATGCACCAGCAAGAGAAAGTTAAAAGGAAATGAGAAAGTAAGTGTGGGGGAAAATGTTTCAGCTGTACTACAAAGAAAAATTCCTCCGAAATGCAAAGATCCAGGTACGTTCACCATTCCATGCACCATTGGTAAAACCAAGTTTGAAAGAGCTATGTTAGATTTAGGAGCATCTATTAATGTCATGCCATATTCTATTTATGCTTCTTTAAATCTTGGACCTTTTGCGAAAACTGGTATTACCATTCAACTTGCTGATCATTTTAATGCATATCCCAAAAGAGTTGTGGAAGATGTGCTTGTGCAGGTGAATCAATTAGTTTTCCCCAGACTTCTATGTCCTTGAAATAGAGGATGAGACATCTCCTAATCCAACTTCGATTCTTTTAGGGAGACCATCCTTGAAAAATGCTAGAACCAAGATTGATGTTAATGATGGCACTTTCACCATGAAGTTTGATGGCAAAGTGATCCGTTTCAATATTTTCGGGGCAATGAGGTACCCTAGTGACTTGCATTCTGTTTTTGCAGTTGACATTGTTGATTCTTTGCCACAACAATGTTTTGAGTTAACTCGCAAGGATGGATTGGAAATGGCTATTAGTGAGCACATAGGGACAGAAAATTTCAAAGAACCAAGAAGGTTGATACAAGGGTCCAAAGAAATGGCGGAAGCTATGGCATGCTTAGATGAGACTATAGCTATAATCACAAACAGGTATGATGTTTCGTACATTGAATTGCCTTTATCTAATGAGAAACTTCTTCCTTCTGTGATGAAAGCCAATACCTTGGAGCTTAAGCTACTTCCAGATTATTTGAGGCATGTGTTTTTGGGTGAGAATGATTCTTTGCCAGTTATAATAGAAATGGGCCTTGCACCACTACAAGAAGAGAAACTCGTCCAAGTACTTAGAGATCACAAAATAAATATTGGGTGGACGATTGCTAACATCCAAGGCCCAGCCATATGCATGCACCAATTCTTGTTGGAAGAAGGATCCAAGCCCACTAGAGAAGCACAGCGGAGATTGGACCCTGCCATGATGGAACCAACGTCGGGCTGAGGACGTTAAACCAAGCGCTTATTGGGAGGCAACCCAATGTTTTTGAAAAATAAATAAAAAAAAGAAAAGAAAAATAAAATAAAATAAGGTATAATGATCGATTTTTGTGTCTCGAGGAGATTCCTTTCGTAGGCCATCAAATTGATCAGGTTTTATCTCTCTTTGCCATCTGTCTTATTTGTTTTTATATTTCTTTTACTTGTTTTTGACTTTTGTTTGCTATTGTGTTGTTATCTCTTTTATGTGTCTTTAGTTTCGTTTCTGCTCTTTTCTTTTCCTTCCTTTTGTTTAATTTGATTATTCCGTACTTCGAATTCATTTGTGCAACAGCTTGAGGAAACATCTAAACAGAAGCTGAAGCCATTGCCTGAAGGTTTGAAACGTGCACATCTTGGAGAAGAACAGACTCAATCGCATTATCGGTAATATCTCTCCTTTTCTTCTCTTTAATGGATGCTGATATCTTTCTGTCGAACCTTCGTAAATATTTCCCTTCACTTCCTCAAAATGCTGTGTTTAAAATTTATAAAGTACGGATGACTAGACTTTGGGCATTGATGCTCCTAAATGTGCCTGCGGATATCCGATGGCTTATTGAAGCCAAGGTGAGATTGTCAGGTGAGCCTGACATTAATCTCGCAAAATACATGCCTGGTCTAGGACAGAGCTACTACGCCAAGAGGCGAAGAGCAAAAAGGTTGCAAGTATGTTATAAATGTGCTAGATGAAATTGTAACCAGACTTGTCGTTCATTAGGTTTTGTGTCTAGGAACAGAGAAGATAAACTTTCGTTTATTAAGAATGGTTTAAGTAATGAGTTGCTGGATAATGTTTTATTAACTCTTGAGTCACATTCTTGTGGACTTGTTCAGCATGAATTGCTTAATTTATGGACACAATTTCGTGATAAATTGCAGTGTTATAGTCTAGGGAATCTGACTAAAAACGACCCTGTTTGCCAGTTTATAAGAAAACTGGATGGGAAGCAAATCCCCGACTCATAGAAGGCGTTTCAGCCGTTACTGGACGTAAAACCAGAGGAAGATGTGAGCCACAATCACAACTACTTGTACATTTGAATGTGTGTTAATATTGCTGAATTTTATTCTTTCTTGTTTTGTTTGATTCGATTATGAGTGTTGTCTTTGTGTTGTTGTTGTTTGTTGATTTTGTTTGTTTTAATTTCAAATTTTCCTTTCTGACAAACCATATGACTACCCCATGACACCAACACACATAGGAGACAAGTGTGGGGGTTTTGTCAACCCCCGCCGAAAGTGTATCTCCATTTTTAATGCTTCACGTGGGAGACAAGTGTGGAGGTTTTGTTCACCTCCGCCAAAAGTATATCTCCATTTTCCATGCTTCACGTGGGAGACAAGTGGTAGGTTTTGTCAAACTTCGCCGAAAGCATATCTAATTTTTTCAAATCTTGGGACGATAAATCTGCATCGAGCAACCCCCACCGAAATTATGTCCCTATGTGTCAAATTTGAGAGTTTTACGTGTGTATATATCCACTCTGCATATTTTCAAATGTCATTTTATAACCTGTCTTGCACTTGAATCGCATAATACCTAACATACATCATTGTCTTACACAAGTTTAGAGCACTTTTAGAAATGGAGAAAGCACCAATTCAGCGATTCCAAAATATATGCGTATTTTGTGGATCGCATTTTGGTAAAGATGGAGAGTTTACAACAGCAGCTCTTGATCTTGGTAGGACATTAGCTGCGAGGGGTATTCATTTGATTTATGGAGGGAGTAGTCTTGGGTTAATGGGGTGTGTGTCGACAGCTGCATCCTTGGGAGGAAGCAAAGTTCTCAGCATTATCCCTAAACCATTAGCTGTGCGAGATATCGTAGGCAACACAATGGGGGAAGAGTTACAGGTCTCTAGCATGCATGAGCGTATTGCACATATGGTGTTAAGTCTGATGCATTTATAGCTTTGCCTGGTGGTTATGGTACATTAGAGGAGATATTTCAAATCAAATCACCTCTTGGGCACAGCTAAACATCCATCGGAAACCCATTGGTTTGTTAAATGTCAATAATTTTTTTTGATGGTTTGTTGTCCTTTCTTGATCAAGCTGTAGAAAAAAACTTCATCTCACAGTCGGCGAGGCAAATCCTGGTTACAGCTTCAACTGCAGGGGAGTTAATTGACAAACTACAAGAATTCGTCTATTCGCTTGATCCAACAATGGCTCGGATAGATTGGTTTGGAGAAGGCAATAAAAGGCGTAGACTGGATTTAACGCTCCATCTGTAATCTCTGTCTATTGGTTTGCTTCCTTTTGTTTGCTTTCTTTTTATTGTGTTTATTTGAGATTTTTCATGTTATTTCTTTTGAGCTTTTTCAGGTTATTTCTTTCATTCCAGGTAATATTTTCTAATCTTGCCTTTTAGAGTGGTGGCTTAAAAAGTTCAAGTTCTCTTGAAACGCATTCTGGATCTCTTCAATCCATAATGGCTGAATAAGGAGGCTAACTTCTAAACTTTTAAGACCCATTCTAACTGACTTGTTTTTGTTTGCTGGCTTGTTGGACTTTGTTATTTTATGAGTAAGTTTAGTTTTGTGTAATTTAGAGTTGTTGTGTGTTTTTTGTCTATATCAGTTTCGATTCGAAAAAAAAAAAAAAACATTGTGGAAAAGCATGAGAATGGCAGAATATGGGGTTTCCTTAACTCTTGAAACGCATTCTCTCTAAATAAATCTGTAGTTTGTTTATTTCATTTGTTTGAAGTGTCTTGTTTCTTGTTTTGTTCTTTCATAATAAAGGTATATAGGCTGGAAACCTTAAGTCTGCGGGCTACTGGTCCTAAGGATTGTTGAAATATACAATCTTGACTCAGGTGTAACAACGCCACGTACCTCTTTTCTTGCATTTTGTGGGTCGATGATAAGATAATGATTGAATTAAGAATAACTCTTGGAAAATGATAAATGATGCATGGATCTGTGTGCTTGAAATGTTTATTAGTTTTTTGCTTTACCTTTGATTCCTTGCACAACATTGAGCACTGAGCTATTATCACTGAGTTTTTGTTCACTTAGAGAAAGTTATGCAATTTTAAAGTGTTTCTTCAGATTTCAATGAATTAGAAACTTTTGATGGGTCACTCGAGGCGAAATCCTAGACTGTGCAATATTGGGGAAATGATTTAGGCCATCTTTGGACCGTTTGAGCCTTAATAGCCAACCTTGATTGAGATTGATCCCTAGTTACCCCTTTGAGCCTTTGTAAGCCTTTTTTTTTGTTAACTCACTAAAAAGATTTCCTAACCCCAAATGAATTTTTTTTTTTTCAAACAGTTTGTCCCTTACCTATGAGCATATAGATCATTCACGATGACATTTTGAATTATGTTCTGGTTTTGGGAAGTTAGAGGAGGTTGGATAGTGCCATGAGCAATGCAAGTGAGGTTTATTATGTTTGTAAAAAAAAAAGAGAAAAAAAAACAATCTGTACTTATCTTCCACGTACTTAAACATTGAGGACAATGTGTTGTTTAAGTGTGGGGGAGGGGAATTGCAGTTAAAGAAAAAAAGAAGAAGAAAAAAATATATATACCCTTAGGTGTTCTTAAAAAAATGAAACAACAAAGTGTGGGGATATAGTTTTCTTTTGTTTTCTACAAAAAAAAAAAAGAAAAAAAAAGAAATTGAGTGTTCTAAATAAGTTTGGGGGAGTAACCAGATGAATTGAAATAAGTTGTGTTATAAGGGCTGAGCTCCACATAGTCTTGAATGATTTATGTGTTTGTGGGTGATTTGATCCAAATTATTATCCTTTATCATACCTTCACCCAAACCAAATGTTACAAGCTTAATAAAGTCCTACTTGATCCTTGGTGTTGTGCATGTCTACATTAGTGGAGAGTGACTTGAAAAGCACGCCTATGGAGTTCATTTATACACACATCTTCAATATTAAATATGATTCATTTTTATGCATAAACTCATCCGGGTTACAAGTGATTAGGTGAGAATGGCTCTACACACACACACTTGAGGAATTGAAGTGAAGCGAAACTAATCTTTGAGATAAAATTCTTGATCAAGTGCATTATTTTGAAGTTTTCCTTGGGTTATAATTAAGTACAATCTTTGAGGCCTATTTGCAAGATGAAGCATTTGTGTGTTTTAATTTTTCTTTGATTCTGTTTCGGTTTAGTTTTGTTTCGTATCATTTTAGTTGCTCGAGGACTAGCAAAGTCTAAGTGTAGGGGAATTTGATAAGGTGTCTATTTATGTATTACTTTTATATCAATTCGTCCATGTTTCTTTGCTATATTCCTTGGTATTTTTATGTTTTTGTGTGGTTTTGATGTTTGTAGGAGTTTTGGAGCAACTTGCACAAAAATGGAGTAAAACCCTTCATTTTCACCTCTGCTAGTCAACCAATTTCTTGGAGTTGATTGTATCGATTTACAATTAACCGGATAACATGCTATATACCATTGAAAAGCTCTCGAAGTCTATTTTCTGGAGAAATTTACGGTAAATCACGAATTTATGTAGTGTACCAAAAGTTATGATAAAAAGTATGAGAAGTATATATTTGTAATTCCACATATCACTGTAGCATGTTATTAAATATGGGGGCACTGTAGCAAGTTACTGTAGCAGAGTATTTAAACACATTTTAGGGTTTTATTTTGATAACTTGAAAGAGGGGAGAACGTGGAGGAGGCTGCATCTTTGGATTTCTCTCATCTCTTGGAGTTCTTGAAGGAGATTGAAGGCTTGGAAAGAGGAAGAACTACAAATCCTAAGAGATTTCATCAGATTTGCTAAGTTTATCATTTCCCTTTCATCTTCTGGAATTTTTATGTATTGTATTGTATTTATGACGTTTTTGAACATGTGTAACTGAATCTGAATTGGTTGAGGGTGATTTCAAAGCCCTTGATATGGTTTTTGTGAGTTGATTGTGCAAGAAGTTGTTATCCAATTCTCTAATTGAAGTTGCTTGTATTTTCCCATATCTAATGCTTATGATTGCTTGCTGATTGTATTTGGAATGGCCAACTGAATATAATCTGGTTGTTGTCTATTGCTAGACTAGAAATCTTGATCCGTAATTGTCTTGAATTTCTAATCCTTAGTAGCAAAATTGTGATCAGAGATTGCAATTGGAGAATACAACCTAAGTTAAATAATCCGAGCTTGTGTGTTTATTGCTTAGATCAACCTACTTTCTTATCATAATGCATCCATTGAATTAAATTTAGAGAGCTTGTTCTAGGTTGTTTAATGGATAGAGATTAAATAAAGAGCCTGTTTTATTTAACAACAAAGTAAGGAAAGATTGGGATAACAGAGCTTGTTGTTATCTACGGTTGATAATTTCAATGGTGTAATTGGATGACAATTCTATGATTAATTCGCAAATCCATATCTTGTGGTAGAGAATAATCCCTTAACCAGATTTCTTTCATTGTGTATTTCTCAATTGATTTAACTTTGCATTATATTATTCTTCATTTGCTTTCGTATTGAGTTTAGTTAATCAATCAACAAAACCCCTCATTTAGTTTATTGTTGCTGGAAAATAACAAATTCAATTAGAATCAATCCTCGTGGGAACGATATCTTACTCATCACTTTATTACTTGTGCGACTAGTATACTTGCTAGTTTCGAACGCATCAATAAGCCACCTCAGCCTCAGCCTCACCTCATAACTAGAGGGAATTTCTTCTATTATGTTTGCTCAAATTTTTTTGTATTCTATCACTAGTTATGTATCATTAAGAAGATGACATATGAGGTTACAATGTTAAGGAAACATTTGCAATTCTTGTTGTTGAAGCTTTGACTTTTGTTGCATTTAATGAATTATAGGGTATAATATTAATCATCCTATCAGGCTGAGGGTAGTGGGCAACATTCAGTTTAAATCTCTACCTAATCTCTACCCTATTTTGTGGTGTACGTGCTAAATAAATGAGAGTAATCTTATTTTCTTTGTTTCTATGTTGTAAAATATATATCCATATTAATTTAAATGAATAAATTTAAATTAAGTATATTTAATTTAATGGTCACTTTTGTTATAGCTGACAAGCCCTTAACCTTAACCTTATGAGCTTAGAGTTAGAGATGAAAGGAAGGGTGAAGCTGCTGCTGCAGATTTTGAAGATCTCAATCTTTTGAGTTGCAAAAGCGGTTCTTCTTGGCTCTTTGTTTTGATTTCGTTTTCGGATAAACAACACTTTCGAGGTAATTGTTTTTTTCTAAAATCCGAATAGGTTTGAATTAAACTGAAATTTGAATAGTTTTGAATATAAAAATCAGAATGGTATGTTTGTTTTTTATTTTAACATCTAGATTAAAATGTCTGAAAACTAATAGTTTTACACATATATCCTTATTTATATATTTTATTTTTATTTGTGTTTTTATTTCACATAATAAAAATATTTGCATATCAAAATTTATTATGAATTTAATTTATTTAAATGTGTATAATTGGGTAAAGAACTTATTTTTTCCAGAAGAATTTGGTATATAAATGAGCTAAATGATCATGATTAATTTTATAAATATAAAAAGAATCATAATATATAAAATTAGAAATAAATAATAATGTTCTAAAATTAAAATATTAGGTTGTGTATAAATTGGTCATAAATAAATTTTATAAAGGTATTTAAGAGAATTAAAAGGAGTAATAACTGATTTAAACATTTGTATTCATATAAAAGCTAAAATTTTTAACTTTTTCTATTCAAATGAAAATGTTATAGATTAAGTCTTGAGTGAAAAAAAAAAAAAATCATCATGAAAATATCTTAAGTTTGATGATAAATTAAATTTAGACTTCAAAAAAAAAAATCAACCTATTAGACCTAGACTTGTTATTAGTTTTACTTTACTTCTTCCATATTAAACGCTGCACAGAAGGTTAGGTAGTCTAATGTAATGTCTACTCCCTCACTTTATTAACAACCGTAGCCTCTCAACCGCATACAACTAGTCGGCGTAGGTTACATTATAGATAATTTACATTATAATGATATTGATCCCAACCCATTTCTGCTTGTTGTTGACTGTTGGGTCAAAATTTTAGGAATAGTCAAACTAATATTGATAAAAATTATGAAAGAAGGTAATGTGATCAATGCACGTACGGAAGAAGATATACATTCAAGAGGAATAAACAAGAGAAAAGTAAATACAAAAATAATGAAAGGAAAAAAAAATATTGATCTAATTTGCTGCCCATTTAACCTTGATCATGATTCTTTATTTGAATACTATTGATACGATGCACTTCAATTATGGTTTCATATTGTAATGGAACATTTTTGTAGAGGAAAAGAAACCCTCGATTTCGGTGGTTGAAACTTTGAAAAATATTTGATAAGATTTGGTTTTTAAGTCACGATAATGTAAATAAAAAAGTTATTGAAACTAAGAGGCAAATAACATCACTCTATGTCTATGTCTATGCCTATAGGTGGGGGGTGAAATAATGCTTTCCTTTATTGGTCTAAGGCCACTTGGATTGGGTCATAATTTTTTCGACCCAATGAATCTTAAGCCCGGTTCACTTTTTACAAAATTAAAATAAAAGTTTGAAATCTTTATGTTTGCCAGATTATAAGGGGCCGTTTGGTATTGGGGGGTGGGAAAGTTAGGAGTGGGAATTTGAATGCATTTCAGTGTTTGGTATGTTTATTACGGTTGTAACCCCTGGCATATCACTTTTCCACAGGCTTCACATTATTGTCTGCAGAGGATAATATCAAACCCGTCCAGAACTTGGATTTCAAATTCCAGGGAATCCTAATCCCACCCCTTCCCTCGTAATACACCACCACCCCTCCCCACCCACCACCTCCCCTTCTTCTCTCTTCTCTCCGTCCCTCCACCCGTCTCTCCTCTCGTCTCTCAATCTGGTACCTGTCTCTTTTTCGGCTTCTTAGCGGTTTGAGGCGGTGGTGTGTGCAGCTTTTGGCTTCTTAGCGGCGTTGTTTGTGATGAAGACAACGGCTTCTTGTGACGGTGGTACGTGTGCACGGCTTACCTGTGGTGGTGGTGGTGTGTGCGGTTGGATGGCAACAATGGCTGCGCTTGTGATGGAAGGCCGAATGCTGCTTTGTTTGGAATTTCTGGGTTGTTGAATTTATGGGTTGTGGTGGCTGTGAGTGGTGGTTGCCATGGCTGTGATGAGTGTTTGGGTGCTGTGAGCCGTGGGTATGGAGAAAACAAAGGGCAAGGGAGAAAAAGAAGAGAGAAAGGAAAGCAAAAAAAAGGTAAAAAAATGAAAGTTTGAACAGAGCACGTTTTCTCAACTGAGAAAATGCGAAAAAAATTTATTTATTTATTTATAATATAACATTTATAATAATATATATAATTATTAACCTATTAAATAAAATTAATACATTTATTTATTAAAAAAATTAATTATAAAGTTTAGTAACATATTAAATAAAATTAACACATTTATTTATTGAAAAAATTTTAATTATAAAATTTATTATCCTATTAAATAAAATTAACACATTCCATTCCTATGTGTACCCAAACACAGTGATATGATTTTTAAGATAAGATTCCTATGGATAACCAAACACAGTAATATTAGTTTCTCGAATTTCAGATTCGTATGATCACTTTCCCAGCAACCTGAATCTCATTCCCATCAAAATAAACCCTCATACCAAACGGCCCCTAATTTTATTGCCGTGATTTTATTAAAGATAAGTTTATTTGTTTGTCATATCAGTTGATCAATCGTCTGTCTCAGCCCCTTTTTGAGGACCACAAAATTAAATATTAACTGCAGAATGATATCAATTTTAACCCAAATATTCTTTTTTGATCTTGATCATATTCACCACCAATTGTCTAAAGAAGAGGCCACAAGATTATTTATATGTTATAATTGTTAGCATTTCAGCCAATGTATTGAGATTGAAAAGATTGCTTATTATGTTGGTTAAAAATTAACAAATTAAAGGCCAGTGTGGAAGCTAGGATAAAGTGGATTGGACAAAATTTTGGAATCAGTTACCTCCATGTTGGTTAATTATTGCTTATACACACACACACACACATAAAAGTAATCAATAATATCATAATATTTAATAACATTATTAAAAATTCAATCATGTAAAAGAGAGTTGTAAAAATTTAGCTATACTCATTCCACCACTTCTCAAAAAAAAAAAGTAAATAATATAAAAAAGAGTTGTAAAAAAAAGTTATTGTAGCCAAACAAACAGTTGCAATACTTTAGCCCAATCCATATCTTTATTTGCACTAAGCAGATCACTTACATAAAGATGCCAAATTCATATTTGAGAAAACTGAATATAAATATACATAGAAGATAATTGATTTTAAAGTTAATGGTGACAAGTATGAATAGGGGAAGGGAGGGAATAAATGGGGATTAATTGTATCTGATGTGAAAGCCAAAATCAAAATAATGACATTGGCATATCTTGGCGAGATACCTCATTCAATTAGACTTGAGAGGCCTAGAACATGCAGAGTATGACGGTTTGTCAAGACTCTCACCAAAAACTAAAGTGTCAATCATGCACACACACACACATATGTCTAGCTAGCTACTTCCTTTTTCCTCTATTAGTGTGTGTATATGAAGCGAAAGTTTTGTTCAACTGTTGCTTCAGGATTCTGTCAAATCAAATAGAAAGGTATAAACTCACTAATCATAAATTAACTTTAATTAAAAGGTTTCATCTTAGTTACACAAATTGCTTTGATTAACCCTTGCCTCTATTACCAATAAAACGCTTCAAAGACTAAAATAACATAATGAATTTAAAACCTTTCCATATCCGTTCTTATAGACCACACCCTTAAGGTTTTAAACTAGAAGAACAATGGACTTTGGTTTTAGAATCTTTTGTAACTTTCATTGTTTTGGCTTTTGAGAGAAATCCTAATTCTTTAACAGAATCTCATCTTTATTCAAAATAAAGAACAAGATCAAGAATTCAATATCATATCAATTTTGCCTCAGTAGACAACCCTTGTCAGTGTTTAGGCATTGGAATTTTTGCCTATGATTTGAGGCCTTGTGATGAGACATGGCACCATTGTTAAAGGTATTTGTCTCTCGGTCGAAGCATATGAATCGAAGCATATGAACTTCCAGAGAGTTGCCTAAAACCAGAAAATAAGGAAAAAAAAAAGAACTAGAAAGCAATGCAAAAGTCAGGAAGAGACCGAGTAGGCACCAAAATGGGCAGAATAAGTGCATGCTTATACAGCCTAGAGGCGCTCGCCTTGGAAGCTTCCATAATCTTCAAGAACCATCCAAAAACCCTTACAAGGCACCTAGAGTAGGTGTTGCACCTACACAACAAGGCGCACGCCTATATGTTGAGTAGGTGCAAGCCTACTATGAGGATCCCATATTACAAAAATACACTTCTTGCATTGCGACAGTTCATCTATATAAGCATTTATGATTTTTGGTAAAGTACACTCAAAAATTAATTCCTAAATAGTATATCAAAGCTGAGGTTTTCTCTAAAAAAACCTTCACAAATCAGTTTTCTTCAAGTTCAAGATTTGGAAGTGAGGTAATTACCCTTAAAAGGGTATAGAATTGAGGGCTTAGTTCCATAATTTTTTTTAGTTTTTTTAATATTTTGTTAGTAACATGTTTAGGTCTATTGCTACGTTTAGAAGCATGTTTTATAAGTGATGATTAGTTTCTTTAATTGTTTTTATTGCCATGTTTAGTTAGTTTTTAGCTAGTTGTTTAATTAATTAGTTAATTAAGTTAATTAGGTGATTAGTTAGCTAGTTAGCTAGCTTTTTAGTTAAATTAAGTATGCTTAGGTTGGGATTAATTGAGTAATGCATGTTCAATTTAAAAATGCATGTTTAGGATGGGATTAGTTGAGTAATGCATGTTCCATTTAAAAATGCATGTTTAGCAATTATAATTATGTCATATTAATAATTAGAACCTTGATTATGCATGAATGTTTAGAATTAGAATGATTAATGTTATGGGATGTGTTTTTTTATCTAGTTTAAACCCTTTGTTAGAATCATGCTTTTAAGAATTTTGCTTAATTAAATTCTAATAGAATGTTGCTTGCCATGTAAGAATTTTCATTTTGGCTATGAAAAGGCAGTGCCTCTAAGTCAAGAATAGGCGCATGCCTCTTTTAAGAGTAGGTGCACGCCATTTGTTGCTAGGTCATGAATTTTGCTCATTTTATTCAATGCCTCTTTTTTGTTTGCTTTATGATGCATGACTGAAGTAGATTAATCTTTTCGTCAATTAAATACCATGAATATAGTGATAAATCTTAACTGAGTTAATTATCTTACGATTACTTACTTTGTTTGCATGGACTATGAAGCGATATTTCAATTCTCTTTTAAACTCTTATTTTAGAATTTGTCATTTACTCTTTTGCAATATTTGGATAACTGTTGTAATCCTATCCCCAAAGTCCCCCATGTTTGAAAGGCAAATTTGATTCCATTCTCTTCCCTCTTTCTATAGATGTATACAAACTGTCTCACCCACATGTAATTAAAAATATAAAATTTGATAATATGCAAAAATAAATCTTAATCCAGTAAACCCTAGTGGAGGCTAGACTTTGTTCGGGCGGACTGAACGTCCATACCTAACTTTCAAACTTAGCTCTGAAGGAGTGACGGGTAGTTATGTCTAGAAGGAAGGGTTCGGCTGCCGTCACTCACATCTTTCCTGCAGTTAATTAGCCAGGTGATGACTCCATTTCATTTCTCTGGACCTTGCCTCCACAGCTCAATCTGATGACCCTCTGAGCCTCTTCATGGAACTCAGAAGAGCAGTGTAGAGGTCGCTGCGACTCTGGCGAGATGGAAGCTCTATTCATACAGTGTTTGACATCAGCTTTGTATTTGCCATAAGCAAGTTTCTAAAATTGGAATGAACAAACTCTTGGCTCTCAAGTGCTTTGGCTGCCATGTTTTCTGCTGCACGATTATGCTTCTCATTAGAAGAAAAAACAATCAAATCAAGGAAATGTCACAGAGGATTAACATAGACAATAATGAATGGTGCCTTTTTAGTATAACAAATTGGCATGTTATTGTAAGCATTCTTAACTTGAGGTAAAACTACATCCCACTACTTTGGTTTGTCTCCAACCACACACATTAACATGTGATTTGCTCTTTATCAAACCAATGGTCCCCATGATTATGGCATACTTTTTAAGGTGGGTTTTCAAATTCCTAACCTCATGGAACTTAGGTAGTTCTAGCATTCAGAGCTTAGACGATAAGCTACTGTCTCCCATAATCTGTATGCTGGACAAATCCCTTATCCTTCTATGCCCTTCTTCTTTAACATGGATTGAAGTTTCTCTACATTTTTGGTGAGTTGCTTCACTAAATCAAACTCTTTGGGTGGTTCATCTACATTATATACTTCTTTTTCAGAAATGGCTTTGCCTTGCCCTCTGCCTTAGCTATGATTGGATCCCGCCCGATCACTATTTTAATCGTTCAATGGAGCCATTTTTCTTGTAGCATTATAACATTGATTTAAATATAATTCATGTTAATAACCTTTATGTAGATATAAAATTTTGATTGACTAGCAAAATGTCAAATTATCGAGTAATGCCTATTCAATGTACTATAGAGCAATTGAAAATAAGGATATATTTGTTACTTATCTTAGAAATTGACTAAATATTAAAAAAAAGTCACTAAAACATAATTAAAATGTTAGTATCTTAATAATCTCCTTTACCATAAAACAATCAATACTCACCCTTCTAAAACTGCCTTATGGATTGTAATCAGTTTCATAGAAAAAATGCCCTACATATTCAAATTTATTATGAAAAGAAAGGAAGTATGAACTAGTAGGAGTTTACAAAGTATACGTTGAAGATTAAAAAAAAAAGTTACCAGTTTTGACATAATATTTGAGAACTCTAATGTATATAAAGCGCCAGCATTAGTACAACATTTGAAACTATGACCATGTCTTACCATTAACCTCTTCTCATAGATATGAAATTGAGGGGCTTTCAATTAAGTATCCATACTGCTGTATCACATCACCTATTATTGGAAATTCTGAATGGACAATAATTATTAGGCTACTCAACCACTAAGTTGTCTTCTGCAATAGTCTAATAACCAATAACAAGGCTCTGTATCGCTATATACTTGGAAAAGCTTAGAGTATAGACAACATGAATTAGCAGTATATAGAGGTTATGGCAGAAAAGTTTTGCCCCTTGATGAAACTGTTGCAACAATGTAATCTGCTACAAGTTTAAAAGCTATGAACAAACCTAATATTTTTAACTTGGAGTCCTTTCCACTCATGGACCATTTAATCTAATATTCTTAATAACTTAATATGACCTTCAACCACGTGAAGTGATTCAAAATCCCACTAGACAGTGTCAAGGGCATCAATTTTATATTTTCAATGTTTTTAACATCTTCCCACCCATTAATTAATTAATTAAACAAATTGAAGGATTGATCAGTGGCCTATGTAGTATACCTATGTGTTTAGACAATGAAGACAATTGTTTATTTGTTAATTTATTTTGCGTTTGGGATGGCCCATGTGAGCCTTTCAGGTTTCTTATTTCTTTTCTATTTTTATATAATTTAACTTTCAATATAATTTTAACAAATTTTCAATTAATTTTAGATGTCGCGATCAAAGTCTCTTAGTTGGTATTTCTTCTCCCTTTTACCATGTTTGATAGCCATTGTAGAGACATCTTCTAGTAGGCCTATCAATGGGTCATGTTAGAGTGATTTTGTATTGTTTCATATTCATGTCAGGTTAAATTATATTAATTCAAATCCGACCTATTAACTTATTAGGTTTAAATCATGGAACCTAAACTCGACTGTTAACTTACAATGTTACCCAAATCTCACCTATTTAGCCCATTTTTTATTTTCAAGTTACACAAAAATATGTGTAACATAATTTGTATAAATTCTAAACACGAAATATAATTAATAGTAAATAAATTTAATATCTAACAAATATTTTGAAATCTATTGAAATATTCAAATTTAATATAATACGAAAATATAAAAAAAGTTTTGTGTCCAACATTATTCAAAAGTCCATCTAAAGTATATTTAAGACAAATGTTTTCTGAAAATGAAATAGGACAATTTATAAGATTCTTCTTTGTATTCTTCATCAAAATGCCATACTCGTACACAACTAAGAAAAAAATAACGTAACTGTATTAGAACAATTTTAATTAGGTTAACATAATTATAAATTAGTATTTATATTAATGTTTTTACATTTTATCATTTTTTTATGTATCATAAATAAATGTACAAAATTATCCTTAATATTAATGGGTTAAACAAGTGAAATGGTTTTTTATAGGATAAATCTAAACACGATCCAATATCAAATAGGTTTTACCATGTTAACCCATTAACAACCCGATTCGATAATATTAGATCCAAAACATATTTTTGTCGAATGGGTTCATGTCTTGTTAACGGGTTGTATAGAATTTGCCAGGCCTACTCTCTTGCAAAGTGCAAAGCAAAATGGAATAGAAGAAGCCATTCAACTGAAACTCGGAAGGAAAATTTAAAAAGAATCATGGTTGTCATTGATAAAAGAATTTTAGGAGCCTAAAGATCTGTTTGTGAAAAGAGCATTTTTTGATGTTGTGGATTACTTAATTAAATTGGGTATTATGCATAGCAACAAGAGTCTATACTTTTTTAATTGAAAATTATAAAAATTAGGCTTTATTTCTTCGGCTCTCAAATCTTGAAACTATTAACATGTCGAGTGAAAAAACTTTTTTAAGTGGTGAAGAAACCATTTTTAAACCTTATTTGTTCTTTCTCGAAGGGGTACGGAAAATCTCTTACACATGGGAACACGAAAATGCTAGTATAAATGGTTCATTAACATTCCAAAATATAAAACTTAACTTGATACCCACGCAATATTTCTTTTTGATTTTACTACAATTTATGTTTCTTTCCAAACAAACGAGGAAAAAAAATTAAAGAGTTGTGTTATTTCATCTTTCTTATTGCCACCTTAAAATTATTTATTTTAAATAATGTTTTAACCATTTTTAGATGCCAACTCAGCGTTCATTGATATAAGAGACAAGATATGACCTGATGTAACATAAGATAAAGTAATGGTGTCTATTTTAATAATGTATGTGATGAGTCATGCTTTGTAATAATGATATAGATAATGAAGTATCCAGTGTAATGATGCCAGTGATAAAGTATGAGTTGTAAAGTAAAGTGATATGACATAAAGTATGGTTAGTTATATAGTAATGTGTAAAGAAGATTCCCTAGAAACAAGGAAATATCTTAGAATAGTATTCTTGTCATGTCTATAGAAATGATACGATAGCTTTGTATTAAGGAGAGTTGGATAGAGTTGAATATCAATGTAAAATATCTTAATGGTATCAAAACTGTATCTTTGAATTATCTTTTATGGTATAAGAGTCTTCCCTCCTAAAAGTAGTTAAAGAGTAAGGTTCAAAATAATAAAATTTTCTCAATATCTTACAATTTCTGATTTAGAAGTTAGTATTCACTTAAGGCTATCCAGAGTGAAGTAATATAGATGAGTAATTTTTATGTGGTGTGTTGCTCGTTGTTAAGCCAAGAGGATTTGTTTAAGAGCTTTTACTACATAAAAGTTTATATATATTCTCCTTTTGTAGTAAGACTCGTGTTTGAGGGCAACATAAAGACTATGGATGACTAAGAGATAGCAACGACTGACTCTCTAAATTTTTCTTTAGTGATTACTTCTCCTTCCAGGTCTATTACAAATTTCCGTTATGAAGCAGAGTATGTGTCAGATACTAGATCTAACTCATTACAATCCTTTCACCTAGATCCTTTCAACCTTTATAAGTTCTCCGATGTAAATCCCCTTATCCCTAAACTAAAAACTTTGGTTCCTTTTAGAACCCTAAACTCAAGTCTATATATAAGTTTTCAGAAGTTTCAGTTCAGTCTATTTCATCTAGATCTTAAGAAACTTATATTTTTATCATTTTAGCATGGGATGTCCAAAGGTATTGTCAAGAAATCTACCGTGGAATTCATTTTGGAGTAATTCAAATAGGACTGCAACCATTATTCCCTGGTGGAAAAAATGTTACTTGTTTTATTGCTGTATTGGATACTCGTTAGCAAACTTTTGAGAAAGCTTTGATCTCAGCTGTTGAAGTTGGTCTTAATCAAGGTCATGTTGTCATACAAGTTGAGCCTAACTTTAACCTTGATATTTCAAAGCCACTTTGCCAAACACTATCAAAGTTCTGATCTAGTTACATGGATTAGACATAAATCTTAGTGAGTTAGCTCTTGCAATTCACTATTCCATAACTTACAAAGTCCAAACACATCTCTTTTCTTTAAATCACACAAATATGCCCATTACTACACTTACTATTAATGAAAAAATTATTCAGCCTCAGACTTTCTAGCAGAATCAGCTCATTTTTTCACCCAAATGGATTAATAAGTAGGAACATCATAACAAACCTCAAACTGTTCATGAAAAGCCAAAAATAGTTATCTACTGGAAGAACTTCTGTTTCTTTCCCTCGAGAATTAACTCTTATCTATCCTTGTGAGAAGTGTTAGCTTGAAGGCAAGAATGCAAGATCTTGCTCTCATATGCCAAGAACTCATATACTTTCCAGATCTCAGTCAGTTCGATATGGTGGATCTACAAAAATGTTCAAATTTCTAGAAAATGATTTGGTCTCTAATGTTTATGGAAATTATGTTACTAGAAGCTGGGTTATTCAAAAGTTTGATCCAGCAGAGTTCGTTTCTATTGAAAAGGTGGTAAATTGTTAAAACACTAATACTTTGGAATAAAACAGAGCATTAGAATCGATAGTTGAGTAGCAAGAATAGATAAAGCAGGAACTTTATAAGATTTCTCACGCTTATAGTCAAGCAACGTTCAGATGCTCATGAAAGACCTCGTCCTATCAATATGATTATCAGTACTGGTGTTGATAATGACTACTATCTTTAATAACTTCGTGAAGAGCAGTGTAGATCATTTGAGCAAAAGAAGAAAAAGAAGATTTTTTTTGGAGAAAAACAAACCAAGAAAGTCTTCTGATGTTTGAAAAGAAAGTCCTACTGGAAACAGTATCAAAGGATTCTAGAGAAACTATGATATGCCACCTATTCAGCCTTGGCTCCGTCATGCATCTGGATGGATGATAATTAACCTAATTCTACATCAGATGGATCAAAAGGTTCCTTAGACTCTTCCTTTTCCTCAGTTGTCGAGCTAGTTATAATGGAGCAACCTCGTATTCCTGTAACTCCAACATATGTTGATACCACTGCACGATTCAGGCAAAGGATTTCTCAGTTTAAACTAGAGATGTGTAAAGGATAAATTTCTGGAGTCTCTTCTACATCAAATATTGGTGAAAATCAACATTATAAAAATCAAAAAGATCTGGATACTCAAGTTCAAGTGCCCAACGCTCCAATAGTAAATACTTTTTGGAATATTAATGGTCTAAAACCAGAAGAAAGATCGGCATATTTTGAAAAGATACTAGCCTAGGTAGAAGTTGAAATTCAACATGCTCTACATCTTAATAAAAGCAATTGCTCTTAGGCTTATTTCTGGATTTCTTAGATCCTTGAGAAGATGGTGGGCAGACACTTTTACGAAAAGGAGTATATTCTGGGTCATGATAAGCCATATAATGAATTAATCAAATATATGGTTGCTTATTTCTTTGGCACTTGAGATCGTGAAAGCGAGATTGTTGAAAAGGAGTATTTTTACAAAACAAATGTTATGATATTAGAATGCTTGAACAGTTTTTCCTCAAGCAAGAATCTCTTTACTTCAAGTTTAACAAGCAGATAGACACAATCAAGAGAACATTTGTTCTCCATATGCCAGGCCCAATAGCAGAAATGCTTGAATCTAAGCTAAAACTTGATGGCGTGACAGATCTTTCTCCTTTCAGTCTTGCTAGCTTATATCAGTTAGCTAGTGAAATGATTCAAACTCATTGTCTCAATCAAGATCTCAAGAAACGTATGAAGCAGATTGAGAAAACTTCTTTTACAAAGTACTGCAACAAGAAACCACAAGAATTTAGTTGTTCACATCAGTCTCTTTGTAATTGTAGAAGAGAGAAGAATTCTAAAAAGAAATTTTCAAAGCCTTGGAAACATTATAAAAGTCCTAAATATCGTTTGGTCAAAACATGAAGGTTTCCAAAGCAATCAGGCAGATTTTTTTTTTTTTTTGTGACAAAAATGGACATTTTGCTAAGCAATACAGAAAGAAGAAAGGCTCCTATACAACTATTTCAACTTATTGATCAACCTAATTTTTCATATGACTTGTATTATTGGTCTGAAGATCCAGAAGATGCCCCATCATCACTTGAAGTTCAAGTAGATGATATAGAAAATGATACAGGCATTGAATCTAAAGTCATCATGAATATCATGAGATACCTACTGATCTTACTATACAGTCTGGACCAGTCTTTCGTCTATATATGAGGAAGATGGTACTTCAAATTTCTAATCAAGAATAAGTTGCTCTTTCTGCACTTATTGATACTTTAGCAGTTTCTTCTATCATTCATAGCAACTATCTTCAAAAATCTCTATTTATTCCTATAACAGTTCGTTTCTCAGCTATTAGTGGAGATTTATTTCAAAGCAGCAAATACACTAGAGCTATCAATCTCTTGCCATTTGATAAACGACATAGCTTTTGTGCATTTGATCATTCAGGAGAAGAATTATTACTTGGAATAGATTTTCTCCGTATTCTCTCTCCATTCATCTTTCATCCTAAAGGTTTTGCTTTTATTGTTCTTGACCTATCACTCAGAACTCTCGTTTTTGTCTTATTTCGTGGATAGAGAAATATTCCATTTCTAGGAGAGGTGAAAATATCAAATCTCTAGTAAAACAAAAATTTGAAATGAAGCACCAAGAACTTCTTGAATGCTGTAGTAATGTTCCAAATAAGTTTTGGTAACGTGAACAATATTTTGTTTTCCTCCTATAAAAGACAATTGAGAGATGCTTCATTAGATAGCTTTGCATCCAGGATTTCCACATGAAGAAGATCTATGTAGAGAGAAAATCTTTGAACTTCTCAAAATAGATCTAATCAGACCTTCAATTTCTGAATGGGCAAGTAACTTTCTACGTCAACAATAAAGTTGAACGGGTTCATGGAAAGAAAAGATTTTGTGTTGACTACCAAAAGCTTAATAACTATTTTTGAGATATTCAATATCCTGTTCCTAAAAAGATGTGTCTTCTTAGAAAGGATGGCAAAATCAAAGATCTATTCAAAGTTTGATATTAAGTCAAGATTTTGGCAAGTTAGAGTCAAAGCAAAAGATCAATACAAAGCAGCTTTCATAGTGTCATATAAACACTATGATTGGAATGTCATGCCTTTTGGTCTTAAGAATGCTCATTTAGAATATTAACATTGCATAGATAATGTGTACAATAACATAATAAAATTTTGTCTTGTATACATTGATGACTTCCTTATTTTCAGTAATAATGAAGAAGATCATATCAAGCATCTCAAACAGTTCAAAGATTTAACTTTTGAACATAACTTGGTATTATCTAAAAGAAAGATGTAGATTGGAATCTATGAAATAGAATTCCTTGGATTACACATCAAAGATGGCTAAACTACGCCAATGCCACATATTGCTAAAAAAGTGTTCTTGCTCCTTGATGATTTAACAAGCAGAAAGATGATTCAAGAATTTATGGGAATTATCAATAATACAGGAGATCAGATCAAGAATCTTTGCAAGTACACAAGCAAGATATCCAGGCATATAAAAAAGAGAGTAGTAGCTTGGTCAGATAAAGCCACTCAAGCAGTGATTGACTTAAAGAAAAAATGTCGGTCACTTTCTCCTTTAAAGATTCCTGACAAATGACAGCTTATCCTAGAAATAAACGCAAGCGACAAATTTTAGGGAGCATTGCTACGTGAATAGGAAAGAGATCATAGGCGTATCTGTGCCTATAAATCTGGACAATTCACAATTGCACAACAACATTATGCTTCCTCCAAAAAAGAAGTCCTAGCAATCATCAATACAATCAAAAAATTTTAATTTTGTCTCTCTCTTCAAGAATTTGTTATAGAAATAGACTACAGATATTTTGAAGGATTGCTTAGACGACAAGAAGCAGAACTCCATATCTGTAGCTTGCAAGATAGTCTGAATCTTTATCAAGATTCAAGTTCAATATTCGTCACATCAAAGGAGTGTCAAACGTCGTAGCAAATTTTCTCTCTAGACCCATTCCCAAACCTATTTAGGTAATCTCAATGGCTTCTAGTTCTTTTATACCTTATATGTTGGGACAAGATGCTTTTGACAGAAGATCGAAAGAACTCAAAAAGAGAAAACTTCCTTCAACCATTAAGAAAGACAAAGGCAAAACTATTGTCGAAAAAATCAATGATCCAAATGCTTTTCAATAACTCTATTCAAATTTGCCTTCAAACATCAAAATAAATATTGAAGATCGTGTGTTCTATGCTCGTGATTATCCAGAAAGGTCTGTCATTACCTATGGAAGAATTTGGGATCTATTGGATCAATGTATAATGAATCCTAGCATTGAAAGAAATAAGTTTTAGTTGCTTTCGCCTTCACCAAACCCTGATCAAGTCTTTGAAACAGTTTACTTGATCACTCCAAATTTCCATGTTGTCCATGATGAAGATACTAATTGAGATTATACTATAATACCTCAAGATTCATCCTTGTATACTATACCTACTAGATATTGTTCAATTTGTATCTAGTAGCTATGTTATTTGATCCTGTACTAATTCACTGAAGTAGAAGATATAACCTTAGCACATGGTTTAATCGAATGTTCTCTCCAATTTTTGAAGATCTTTTGACTTTAATGCTCAAAGGTGGATTTCAAATAGTCCACAAGGTGATAATCATATTTCAGCTAAGAGATATATGGGGAAGAACGCGACAGCTGTTAATTGAGCCAATTATCCATGATCATATAAGTGAAGATATTCATACTTGCTAGGAAGAATGTTTACATACAAGAAAAAGATTAGCATAAATTTATCAGATGCCACTTTTCTTCTGTACTCACAGTCCTGTTTCAGATAATGTCCTGAATTCTCCATTTCTTTATTGCAAAGAAATGATTAATAATCTAGAGCTCATAAATGATAGCTCCAATGATGATGTAACTTAAGAATATCAGCATGATTATCATGAATGGCTTCGAAAATAAGGAAAAGCTAATGAAATTTTGAATCCTTCACCACCACGGGATCAACTAAATGACTAATTGGGAAGATTGACCACAACTGAATATGCTAGAAGAAACATTTGAGGACTATGAACCTGAAATTCCTCAAATTCTATGGTATGATGATTTCTCGTCAGAGCATGGTACTAATTAAATAGAAAGCAAGCTGGACCTTACCAGCAGAAGCATTGGTGAAGAGAGAAAGAGGTGACCTGATGTAATATAAAGTAAAGTAATGATGTCTATTATAATAATGCATGTGATGAGTCATGCTTTGTAATAATGATATAGTTAGTGAGATGTTCAATGTGATAATGTTAGTGATAAGGTATGAGTTGTAAAGTAGAGTGATGTGACATAAAGTATGATCAATCATATAGTAACTTGTAAAGGAGATTCCTTAGAGATAAGGAAGTATCTTAGAATAGTATCCTTACCATGTCTTTATAAAGAACATGATAGCCTTGTACTAAGGAGAGTTGGATAGAGTTTAATATCAATATAAATATCTTAATGTTATCAAAGCTTTATCTCTAAACTGTCTGTTATATATATATAAACCATCTTTTATATCTTTTATAAATATTTTGCCTTCAGAATTCAAGAATAGGACTTTGATTTTTCAGTGCTTTTAAAAATCCTTTTGTTTATTTGTAATATGTCATATTTGATTTTTTCATTAACCTTCAAGTTGACTGATGTGATCTCACCTTCAGCTTGGTAGAAAAATAACCAAAAACATTCATGCCTAGAATCTTTGAGAATCTTCATAAGGGGCAGAGCCGGGATTTTAGGTTAAAGGGGTGAAATGTGAAATATAAATCTAAAACTAACTTTAAGTTGATGCATAAAAACATATATGGATTGATGAAATTAACTAATATGAATTATTTTTAATATCTAAGATTTACACAATTATTAATAATGCAATTTATAGAATCTTTTGAAAAAAATTAATAAAAATAATTTATCAAACAATCAAATAAACTAAAGCAACAAAAAAAAAATATCAGTATTGTATTTCAATAATAGACATTTCTAAATTAACGCTTACCACTCTTATATTTTAACATAAACATAGAATAATACCCCTAAAATAAAATATATTAAAAATAAGGGTTAAAGTGTTAGTTTCTAAAAGTATTAGGTATAAGTGTTACCTTAATTATCAAGTGTGCAAGAGTAATTTTCCATCTGATTTTCACATAGAAGAGTAGGATTAAAGCACTAGCATGCATATTGACCTTGCTATCAATAAAAACTTGCATTACTCTCGTTTTCTTGGTCTTGAAACTTTGAATTAGCTTTATCATTCTACTCATTTATCATATGATGTAATTTTACAATATGTTTGCAGCACAAAGAGCTGTAAAAAAAAGATTAGGAAAGATTAGCACTAGAAAATCATAACACAAACACTGATTATGATTTATAGTAAATCATAATACAAATACATTGATTTTGTGCAAAATTACAATACAAATTTATGATTGAAGTTCTCAATTTGACAAAGGCTGAGAATTGTGAAACTTTAGGGGTCATTATTGGAGATAAAGGGAAACAAATCAAGCTTAAAATTAAGAATAAAAGGCTCACTATAGCGTACTCTATAGGCTCCATGAAAAGTCTAACCTATATACTAATTGGCAAAGCTCATTAAGACTAGATAATTGTTGGTTGTGACCACCCTTCTACAATTAAGATCTTGGGAAAGTGGCCAAAAAATTGGGGAAGAGAAAGCCAAAAGTTTGGGATTTTGGGGGGCTACACCAATGCACCGAGTGCACCCTAGTCAGACTCTTTTAGGGATTACAAGACACTTCATTAGGACACTTCATAAAGGTTGTTACAACCTTTCCTAACTCTAAAAGGTAAGAGGTTTCTCTAGCTACTTCCTACTAAGCCTTTGTGAATCTAATTCTAAGCTCTATTTGACATAAAATCAAGCCTTAGTTACTTCTAATCCAATCAAATAAAACAATACGTTGTTTATTTATCCCATACTTTCTAACTCTTTAGCTTCCATTTCTAAATACATCTAGTTAAGAATTTTTAAAACCCTATTTTTTTTCTCATTACACTCCATTTATTCCCAAATTGTTTTGTGTGTGTTTGTGTATATTCCACAAAGTACTTGTGAATTGATATATATACACAAACAACAATTTTACAGATCAATTCTCTATAAACATCTCATAAAGAATTTCTCTATCATTTGCAATATATTGTCTAATTTATTCCCAAGCCAAATACGCAATGGCTATAGCCTAAAATTGTCAAGGAAAAAAAGGACTTTTCCAGTATGTTTTCATGTAATGAATATGTGTCCTTGAACCTTGCTATGATTTTGATTTTTTATTTTCTTTTGGGAACCTATATATTAAGATAGAAATTGAAAGAATGAATACAAGCCCATAAAAGATAACAAAACTGAAAATCGGAGACAATAGCTTTGGGGTTGAGGTGAAGGTGGAGTGTAAGATGCTAACAGATTTTTGTTTGTTTGTTTTTTTTTTTTTTTGTTTTAAGTCATTAATCTTTAATGAAGTTTCTAGTGTAGACAAGTTTTAGCATAGAATATGTTTAAAGGGAAAAATCCACAAACACCTCTGAGGTTTGGCAAAACTGTCAATCAAGAACAGTCAAACTTTAAACTAACAATATAGTCTCTGATTTTAATTTTTATTTGATTTGATGGAGGGTAATTTGGGTATTTGATAGAAAAAAAGTATAAAACTCCCTAAAGGTCTCTTGAAATTTTACATAGCCATCTTAGTGTTCTAAAAGTCTCAAATACTTCTTATTGGTATCAATCTTTATTAAGTTTTTAATTTGAGATGTGTATGAATAAACTTAAAAGAATACATATTAAATAAATATAATAAAATAATAAATCATTTAGCATAATTATTTTTATTAAAAAGCAAGAAATAGAAAAGACCACCCACAAACACTCTAAGTTAACTTTTGTTAAATATTTTTAGTTGACTGTTGTGGTAAATAATTAAAACTCTATAAAGGTAAAAAAAATTATTTTTCTATACGAGAAAATTTTCTTTTTTATGTATTTTTTCTCTTTTCATATAAGAATTATAAAATTGAGAATTTTTTTTCTTGCAATTTACGACAAACAATTGCCAACAGATTTTTCTATAATTTTAAAAAATGTAACAAAATTATTTGTGCTTAAGTATTAATATTATACATATTTAATATGTACTCTATTATATTTTAAATTAATATAATTTTTTAATAATAAATTTAGAGGATAATTTTATAAATATATTAATTTTAATAATATAATATTATAAGACTTCATATAAATTAATGGTAAGGGAGATGTGTGATATCTTATAAACTTGAGGTGGCTATGTGGAATTTCAAAAATCTCATTTATACCTTATTTATCAAATACCAAAATTGCCCTTCATAAAATTAAAATTATAGACTAATTTGTTTGTTTAAAGTTTGACTGTCCGTGAATGACAGTTTTGCCAAATCTTAGGAGTGTATATGGACTTCTCCTTATGTTTAAATAAATGCCAAAAAGTATTAGAACTTGAATTCCACTAGTTAACTTGTTTTTCAAAGTCAAAACTACATCCAGTTTTATATCTTTACAGGTTTTAGAATTTTTTGTTCTCTTCAAAGGTGGAGTAATGTTACACTTACAAAAGTTTATATACAAAGTTGATGTACCACCACTCATTCAATGTCACATAATTCATCAACATTTATTATATTGACAAATTATATAAATCTTTCTATTCGCTTAATACCACATCAACTTTATATATAAACTTTGCATCAAATTTCATCAATAGTTTTTATATTTTTATTATGCTTGTTTGTGTTATTTTCTAGTTGATTTAAGATTGAATTCTTATTTCGTATCGAGAATCTTTTTTTAGTCGAAAAAAGATTTTGACAATGTAAATATATTTAATTATTATATTATTTAGGGTTGATTACTGATTGTTGTTGACCTTAGATTAAAAAAAAAAATTTTCCTCCCCTTTCTTTTTCTATATTTTCTCTCATTTCTTTGTTACTTTTGGAAGACTTCGTCCTGTGTCAATAAGTGTATCAAGTTATGAAGTAGTGCTTCTCTTATAAATTCTGTATATAAATTCATGTATATAAACTAATGTAACATTACTAATTTATTTACACATTATCACTTTTTTATAAATGAGTAGATTTTATATATTTATTACTCCAGTCATCTCATAACACATCAATTTGTTTGCAATAGTTTATACAAAAATTTTGTAAGATCAACATTATTCATCAAATAATTTCTTCATACAATAAATGCTATGAATGATAAGAATTAAAAAAAAAGAAAGAAACAATAAATTCTCCGTAATTAATTTCAACCTATTTTAGGAATTTATAATTTCATTTCATAAAATTTATAGACCATTTTTGGAAGGCTTATAATTTCATATCATATTATCAACATGATATGATAATGATGTACTTTCCAAGTCCTTAAAAGAATAAATCTATGTATTTGTGTAGATTAAAGAGTTATCAAACTAGACTATGTGAAATATTTTTCAACTTTCACTTTATCATTTATTTTAAACTTGAAATTACAGTTATACTGACAAGCTTACTAGCAATTATAGTCAAGGTATTTTAATTTAGGATAGTCTTAACTTTTCTTTAGAGGTTCTATGTTAACATTTCAAAATTGTTATCATTAATTAATTAAAAATAATTGAATGATTGAAATTTTTTTAAAGAAATAATTTATCAATTAAAAATCAGAAAATATAATACTAAAATATTTTTATAATAAAACTACATAATTGTGACAATCACACTCAATCTTGTAAAACAAAGTAGTGTTCATTACTAAATATTAACAAAATCTCTAACTTATAAAATGTATTGTAAAGCAGTTGAGATATCACAAACAAAATTATTAAATTGCTTCTGGAAAAATTTATTTAATTTTTAAAAAGATAAGTCCATCTAAATAATTTTTAAAACACAATATAAAAATATTTTCAATTGAGAAATGTGAAAAACCCATGGCCAAATGTTGCTTAAAAATTTTAGATACTATTATGACAACCCAATATCTATGGGAATAATCAAAGAAATGACCATACGCTTAAAAAATTTAGATGCTATTACTACAACCCAATATTTATAGGGATAGGCCTCCGTATTCCAATAACAAGATCCCAAGAGATAACAGAGTATAATCTAATAATACAGACTTAAACTCAGGACCATATGCTCCACACATCTTAGACATTCCGCGTTTGGGAGTCAGGACTAGACTGGACTGGACTGGACTGAGATTGGGATTGGGATTGGGACTGGACTAGATTGAACTGGACTATAGATAGTACTATATTATGTTTGGTGTAGTATGGGACTAGACTATATTAATATATAATAAAATTTTAGAAATCAACTTTTAAATATAAAATAAATTATTTTAATTCAAGTTTGATTTAAACAAAAATTAATTTAATATTTATTAAAAATATTTAAAAACTTGTTAATGCTTTTATAAAAGTTAACATATTTTGCATTTCATTAGGAATTAAGTATTATATAAATTATAAATAATAATTTTAATATTTTGGATTAATTTTTAATTATTATTACATCATTTTTATAAGTGAATAATGAAGATTAATTTTGGATAAAAATAATTAAATATGTAAATATAATTAAAAATTATACTATATTATGAAATTACTACAAAGGTGATATAATTATTTATTATATATATAAATTTCTATATTTTATTAATAGTTTTTTTAATAATATATCATTTTCATTATATGAAAATAAAATTATTTTGAAATTAGTAATTGAGTATTCCAATTAATTATCGTATTTATAAATGTTTATATTATTATATTAATTTTTTAATAATATTCTATTTTATTATATAAAAATAAAATTATTTTGGATTTATTAATTGAGTAGTTCAATTAATTATTGTATTTATAAATGCTCATATTATTATATTAATTTTTAAATAATATTTCATTTTACTATGTAAAAAATTATTTTGGAATTAATTATTTGAGTAATTCAATTAATTATTGTATTTATAAATGTTTATATTATTATATTAATTTCTTAATAATTTTTTATTTTTATTATATAAAAATAATATTATTTTGGAATTATTAATTGATTAATTCAATTAATTATTGTATTTCTAAGTGTTTATGTTATTATAATAATTTTTTTGGTAATATTTCATTTTTATTATATAAAATTAATATTATTTTGAAATTATTAATTGAATAATGTCCTTATTTATTATATTTATGAGATTTTTTATTTTTATATTAATATGAGTGTAATAATATTTCTTTGTTCATTATTAATTTTTCTAAAATTATTAATGATAATATATTTATTTTTAATTTTTGTTGATAAATATTTTATATTATCTTTTTAATGTTTTTATTAATAATTATTTTATTTTATTTTTTATTATATTATATCACTTATTATTATTAATTATAATAAGATTAAAAAAATAAAATGTTGGCCCAAACTTGGGATGGTTCACCATGGGACAAGTTGTCCCATGAATTGGGCACTATTGGGACTAGCAATAGTCTAGTCCCAATCTTCTTAAAGTGTTCCAAACAAGAAATTAGGACAAATAATCATAAAAATAGTCCAATCCCCCTTTTATCCTGTCTCCCAAACATGCCTAAAGCTTTCTCACTTAAACCAATGCGGAGGGGGTTATTTTACTATTGAGCATTAGGAACTGATAATTCAAAAATCTAAACAGAGTTGCCAAGCATTAGAGACTAAACTCAAAAAGAAATGTCGGTCAATCTATCATGTGGTGCTCATAGTATATATTTTCTTGTAGTTGTAATTTTTCCTTATTACAACATATAAATTATTAAAAAAATGAAATTGGGCTTTTTTCCGAGGCAAATGGGCCTTTACATGAAAGGCAAGTGATTCAACAGTGTCTAAAAACAATGGCAATTATATAATATAGAGTGTGAAAAACCCTCCAAACTCTGAGCAGCGCGTGTTCAGAGAGATTCTCATTTCATTTCATCACCCAGAAAAACGTTACACTCCTCCTCCTCTTCTTCTTCACTTCATACCCTTTTCTCCTCTCATTCACAAACCCTAACAACAATTCCATCAAAACTGACACCCAATGAAATAAGGCGCTGTTTTCAAAGTAAAGCACAAACCAACCAGTAGGTACTTTTTTTTTTTGGCTTCTGGGCTGTACTTAAATTGCTTTGGAATTCACAATTTTCAGCTCTTCATATTGTAACTTGATCGTTTTAGTGGGTTTGGTCCTTTGTAGCCATTCAAATTTGTTGTTGTCGCTTCATTGTTCTCATGTGGGCATGTTTGAAATGTGTGGATTTTGCTTATGTTTAGAATGTGGAAACATGTTTGGGTGATTGGTTGGAGATTCATGTGTTTTGGAATTTTTGTGGAAGTGTGGTGACTTAGTGGACATGGTTGATTGATGATGCAAAAGGGTTTGTTTTGTTGAGTGCTCTCATTTGGTTGAAAATTTTTTTAAGGTGTTTGCAGTGTTATTGTTAAGCATTGAGGAATGTGATTGCATGTGGGTGTAGTGATCCTTGAAGGGTATTTTTTGGAGATGGTTACATGATTAACTTATTGCATGGCTCTGCCATCGCTTGGTTTTCACATTTTGTATTGACCAGAGTACTTATCGTAGTATCTCATTGTGCATGTCCTATTTGTTACAGATTTTATGTATGCTTATCCTCGACCTCTATCTGTGATTCGTGAATTATAGGATTTTAGTTATTGCTTCTAGTAGAAATATTATTTGATGGATTCTTTTGGTTTAGCTGATATGACAATTTGCCAATTTGGTCAGATTTAATGCTAAAATACTAATGTGCATTTTTTATGTATAATGAATTGGTGAAGCAGGAATTTATCTGAAATATAGGTTGTAATGGATCACTATCTACTGGATAAAAGGACACTTAAACATGAAACAAGTGTTGTAAGTTCAGAGATATTTATCTCAAAATATCTAAATGATCAATGTTATCTAAGATTTGGAATTGGAGTTCATCAATGTAAGGGAAGGTGCATTGACTAGACTATTGAAAAAAAGTTTCTTAATAACTGTTGAGGATTTAATTTACAGAGTTAAAGAGATTTAAATGTTTATTATTAAAGTGATACCTCTGAAATTTCTTTCAAGTTTCTTAGTACCCCACTGTCCATGTCCTATTTATTCCTCGTGTGAGGAAGTGACCAAGAAACATATATCGACAGTAAATCTCTCTCCCTATTTCTCACTCGCCCACATAGACACTAGGTGCATACACTTTTTTTTTTTTTTTTTTGGTAACCGAGGTGTCCGGGCCAGCTTACGCGCACCACGACTAATCCTCGGAGGAGACTAGCGCAACCACAACCCACTATCACGGTCTCCCACTTAAATCATGGAGGAGGCCATTGTGGAGACTCGAACCCAGGACTTCACCATTGGTACTGTACCAACTCCATCCTGACCCGCTTCACCACTTGAACCAACCCATTGTGGGTCACTAGGTGCATACACATGGATGCATACGCTTGTTCTCTGTTCTCTGTTTTATTTTTTTATTTTTTATTTTATTTTATTGAGTTATGAGATTAAGGTATCTTAGAGATGAGCATAGAGTGAAATTAATACTTCTAGGGATGCAAGGTAACGATCGGTATATCATTTGGTAACATGCTTGTTACCTTGGGGACTTTTATTTTGTTTAAAGAAAAATGATTTGAAACAGTGATAATGCATAATATTCTTGTTCCTGTATTGATCATTACTGGTGTATTAAGAGATATATCTTCTCCTCAGCACCTCGTCGTCACTAGTGTATTAAGAGATATTGCTAAGTATCTAGTTGTTTTTTTAATTCCTGTACTGACCTTTGTTGCAACCCGAGAGGACTTTATTTTATTTTAGATTGGAAATTTTAGTCACTTAAATCATATTTCTTGTTTTATTGCCTTAATGTTCAGTTTGCTGAAGATAGTTTGGCCGTAGTGTTTTGTTGACTTGGGGTTGAATAAGTTATCCTGGGATAGCCTCAAGCAGGATAGAATTGCTGATGCTACGCATTTAGCTCTCATAATTTTCTTTTAATAACTCATAATGACCATGATGGTATTGGAATTTGGAAAATAATTTTTTAAGTCATTTTCTTGTGGAAGTATGAAAACTGGTCAGCATCTTAATGTAGATCTTATTACTTGGTCACATTTCAAAAGTCGTTTTGCTAACTGATTCTGGAAGCTGGGAATAGAGGCTCGGTGGCTTTTCTCTTCCTTTGATTTTAGGTTGTTGCCTTTACTTCTTGATGTTGTACTTGGGAAGCTTGTCACACCCACTGAATAGCATGGAAGGACATTCTCTAACTGAGACATGCATTTATATCATTCTTATTACCTTTCAAGTTATTCATTTGACCAGAGTTGTCCTCTTGTGTTTGTCTGGGGTGGGTTACATAATACATGTATTCATTTGCATTATTATTTTATTTTCTATCTGTACAATTAGTTCTTTTTTCCCTGTGTATCTAGTTTATCTACATATCCAAACAACAAGCCTAATTTTTGTTTTTTTCTCTTTCTGACAACTGATATCAGATTTATCTGTTATTGAGTGCAGAGGTTAGTTTTGTCATGGAAAGCTCTGATGATGAAAAGGATGGAGTCTATGGGAATTATATACCCAAAGAGCTGAGCAATCATTTTGCATCCAATGGTACAAAATTCGTAGATGAGGTACTAAGCAGTCAGAGTGATCGTTGTTTGGAAAATTTTCGCATGGACAAGCAGGTATTCTACAAGTTGTGTGATATTCTGCAATCCAAGGGCTTACTACGCCACACAAATCGAATTAAGATTGAAGAGCAGTTAGCGATTTTTATGTTCATTATTGGTCATAATCTACGGACTCGTGCTGTTCAAGAGTTATTTCGATATTCAGGAGAAACCATTAGTCGCCATTTCAACAATGTTTTGAATGCTATTATGGCAATCTCATTAGATTTTTTCCAGCCTCCAGGGTCTGATGTTCCACCAGAAATCCTAGAGGATCCTAGATTTCATCCATATTTTAAGGTATTCCCGTAGTAAAATAGTAATTGAGTTTGATTGGTGTCTGTTTGTCGGTGTAAACCAAAAAAAGCATTTCTACTTGGGTGAATTGGAGATCTCACTATTTTGTTAAATATTTATAATTTTCTGCTAGGCTTGTGTTGGAGCAGTTGATGGTATACACATACCAGTGATGGTAGGTGTAGATGAGCAAGGACCTTTCCGTAACAAAAATGGATTACTTTCACAAAATGTTCTGGCAGCTTGTTCATTTGATATGAAGTTCCATTATGTCCTTGCTGGTTGGGAAGGTTCAGCGTCAGATTTGCGAGTTCTAAATTCAGCACTCACAAGGCGTAACAAATTGCAGGTGCCTGAAGGTATGAATGTTTTGTTACATAATGTCTTACTAAAAGCTTGTTTGGACACCCAAACCAATTGAACACAAGCATGGAATCAGGAAGATCTAGAGTAAAATGTGGCATCAATAAAATGTTACAAGAAGTGGGATTAACATCATATATAGTTGCTGGGCACTATCTTAAGTTCTAATTTTTTGGATGGTAATTTTCAATTTTGCAGGAAAGTATTACCTTGTGGATAACAAGTATGCAAATATGCCTGGCTTCATTGCCCCATATCAAGGTGTCCCCTATCACTCAAGTCAATTTCCCAGTGGTTATCATCCTCAGGATGCCAAAGAGCTGTTTAATCAGCGGCATTCAATTTTAAGAAACGCCACTGACCGTATTTTTGGGGCCTTAAAGGAGCGCTTTCCAATTTTGATGTCAGCTCCTCCATATCCATTACAAACACAGGTGAAGCTGGTAGTAGCAGCATGCGCATTGCACAATTACATCCGCAGGGAGAAGCCAGATGATTGGCTTTTCAGAATGTATGAACAGGACACAGTAATGGAAATGGAAGAGTCCTTACCTCCATTAGAGGTGGAACAGCCCATGATGCATGTTGACATGCAGGCTTTGGACATTGGTTTTCAAACAGAACAACTAGAACTCACTTCCCAGTTCAGGGACTCCATTGCTGCCGATATGTGGGATGACTACGTCCACCAGTTAGCATCTATGTAGATTTATTCATTGTGGTTACTTCAGGCTAGGTTTGAAATCCTTCAAGGTCAAACAACTATAGAAGCTTTTGATTTTGGTATTGATCTTGATAATGTACATTGGAATTTGGTTTATAGAAAAGAAATATATTGGTAAATCATACTTCTTTTCATAAATGTTTGTACTGGGATGGTTGTAATCTTGTGTTTATAAGCAAACATTTCATAGGGTTGTAACCTGAATGTTTTAATGGAAGTGATTCTTTCATGTTTTAGCATTACAAAATTGTTAACAATCCTTTACCTTTGTACGTATATTGTAATTGCTCTTGGATTGACCTGTTTCCTTGAACAAATATGTGCTTCTGTATCCTTTAGAAAATGTTTGTCTTATCAACTAGTTTGATCTGTTGTCCAGCAGATTTTTTTTTTTAAAAAAAAAATAAATTTAAGAACTTAGTGCTTATTTTAAGTAATTTATGTCTTCATCTAAAAGATGGGAAAATTTTGATTTTAATATAAAATAAACTATCAACCAGTTTATATGTTGGCCGGTTTTTTTTTTTTTTAAGAGCTTAATGTTTATTTTAAGTGATTTTGATTTAATCTAAAAGATGGAAATTTGATTCTAATATAAAATGGAATACTAGTGTTATCGATAAGTGTTGGTCTTATAACAAGCCACTTCGATTGATTTTGAATAATTCTATATCTACGGCTCATATGTAATCAATATTCTATATAATATGAGTTAATAAAAAATTATTGGATATATAATATGAGTTAATAAAAAATTATTGGATAGATGGTTTTCAAATCATATAATTTAATTTACTTCCTTTTTATTTTTTATTTATTTAGTGATATTTTGCCAATTCAAGTAGATAAAAATGATTGTAAATGTAGTATTATTTATATGTTTTATCTACACACATCAAATTCCTACTTTAGTCGAACTAATCTTGATTTTCTATTAGTGTCTGATAAAATCTGATACGTCAGCGCTATGACGTCTTGAGCCAAAGACACATACATACTCTTAAGTTAAAACATTCCACTTCTAGTTATATCCTAATTAAAATTTAAAAAAGAAAACTATTTCATAAAATACCACATTTAATTTCAATATTATTCTTTACTTATTAATTATTCTTCCTAAATTATTTTTTCTTTGAGCACTACATAGAAATATTACTCTTTATTTTTCCTATGTTTTTCTTCTCTAATAGAAAGAGATTTTTTTTTTTTTTTTGTAAAGGATCTCCTTATTCTTTTGCAATCTCTCATTTTCACTATTTATTGGTTTTAAGTTAGGATAGAAAAAAAATAGTTTTTTTTATCTATTAATCTAAGAGTAATCAAAATCCATCCAAAAATTTCGTAATGTTTTAAATGTATTCTAATTTCATATTCTTGCAAATCAAGTCTAAAAAAGTTACATATTTTAATCTTTTTTTTATAAGGACCGGCAAATCAAGAGAAAAAATGAGTTTGTTCCCTTATTTGGGAGGAAGAATACAGTACATTCATAAATATAGATATAATAACAAATAAAGACAGGGTGCTTAAAAATCTAAGTATTTCAATTTTCTTAAATTAAAAATGGATTATTTATGGCTTAACGTTGTAAGTATGAAAATTTTATAATGAAAGTAAAATACTATAAAATATTGATAAATGAATGTTCGATAAATTAATAACCTTATTTAAATAATAAAAACTTGCGGTAGTCCCGATCTGAACTTGTGTACTAAATTAATAGTTTTGCTGAATCAGAAAATTATATATATATATATATATATATATATATATATATTTTTAAATTCTTTAGGGCCCAATAAAAAAAATTAATAATTGACCAAATCCGTAAAATTTATAATAACAAGGAGCTTTCTTATTGACAACTTTGATTTGGTCAATTCAGCTCTTTGAAAATATAAATTTAAAGTCGTTCTTTTTTCTTTGTATCTAAACTGAACTCGGACTTCATCCTTAATTTGTTTGCAAAACATGCATCACATTTAGTATATATATTTTTTCATGTTATAGTACGTAGTTATTTAAGGTTACTATTGCTTAAAAGATCTCTTTTAGGGAAACAATTAGTTAAACACAATAATCATATGGATTATAATCATTATTAGGAGGTAATCTCTTCATCAATAGATATATCATTGTATCATTCTCACTAATATAAAACTCTTCTTAAATGAATAAATATCCATTTATTGATAAATTATTTATTTATGGATAAATAACCTCTTTAAAATTATATTTTTTCTTAGTCCCAATAGTATTTGTTTATAAAGGTTTTACTGTAAGTATAACATATAAATATATTGATCATTTCCATATAAAAATTGATTTTTAAGTAAATTTAATTAAAGATAAATTTGCAATTAACAAAATTATTAGGAATGTTTTTTTTTAGTTCAATAATTGGAGGCAAATAACATTGCTCTGTTGTACAACAAAAGGTCACATTTGATTAGCCAAATTGTAGTAAACATGCAAGTGCAACTCAACAACAATATTATATGATTGAAGAATTTAAATATTGAACACTCGTACTTTGTATGCGAATTAATTTGTTTAAATTAAGATTCGATAGTTGAGATCGAAAATGAATATTATTATCCAATACTTGTTCATATATATGTGTGTGTGTGTGTATGCATTTTAAAGAAAAGAAAAGAACCTCTGAATATTAAAATCTAGTAAAATTATGTGATTCACAATACTATGATTGATATGAAACTTAGTTAAATTTTTGTTCAATTTGGTTTCAGAGGTTGAACTTTTTTAAATTTTAAATCTTTGTCTTCTAAATAAAAAAATATTAATTCTAGTATGTACTATTAATGATATTTGTAATTATTTTCCGGTTTTAATACTTTTTAAATTGGTGAATAATATTATTATTATTATTACAATTGAAAATGTATGAAACCATAGATCAGCCTTTGTTTAATTAAAAATATTTAATATTTTTAATATATTGTTATAATATTTAAAGCAAATGGTTGAGTTCAAGTGTTCAATATATTCCTAACATTAGAAATAATCAAGACAATTATCAAAATAAGTAGAACTGAGGGAGTGTTTGTTTTGGTTTTTTTTTTTTTGGGTCAAAGAATTAGACCTAAAGTTAAGAAAACAAATAATATCACAAGTAAAAATAATAATACAAATAAGGATATATATATATATATATATATATATATATATATATATATGTATATATATAGCTTTCAAACATTTTAATTCAGATATTAAAATAAAAAATAAACATATAACTCATATTGTAATATTTAGACTTATTTAGACCCGTTCAAATTTAAAAAAAAAACCACTAGTTTTAAATAATTCATTTGTGAGTGAAATTAAAGAATTATTGGTTTAAGAAAGAGGTGATGAAGAAGTGACCAGGAATATAAAAAATTTGAGAAATGAAAATGACATTATGCTTGATTAACCATAATTAATGATATTGTGAAATATTATGGTTTTTCTACAAAACTAATTATGTATTTGTAAGAAAATCTAACTGTAAATATGAATAAGCTTATTTTAAATTTAAACTTAGTTTAATGAAATGGCAAACATTAAAATAACCTTAAACTACGGTTTAATTTTGAATATATCCAATGTTTCATAAATTTGCAAAAAGATCCTATTATTTTTAGAAATTTTATAAATTACCCTACCGTTATTTTTTTTAAGTTAATTATGTTAGGGGCATTTTAGTCTATTTCATCTGTATCCAACTAATGCAACCAATAAATCATAAAAAATACAATTAAATAAAACAATCAATTAAAAGAATAATATTTTTTATTATACCCAATTGCTCATAGCCAATTTTAAACCTTAACTATTTAAACCAAACAATTAAAAAAATAGCATTTTTTTATTATATTTAACTATTTAAAACCCCTACCAACAAATTAAAAGATTATTGTTTTATTATATCCAAGTACTCAAAACCAACCAACTAAAAATTCTTAGCCAAACTTTCTTTGACAATCGGTGCTCAAGACGACTTAAAATCTTTGACGAGTACATGCGTCAATAGAAACAACTAGGATTATGCTAAAATTCAAAACCTCCCGTCTAGCTGGGTGGCTTTCTCGTATCTTATATTTAAGTTTCGCAAACCTTTGGGGCTACATTTACATTGTCCAAACCTGAGGGATGTCGAAAATATTTACTTAAAATTGATGTTAAAAGAAAGTGGCGTTGTATGTATGATGTTGAAGATAACCAAAATAAAGCTTTAAGGAGAAACGCAAGCAACAATAATCATGGTATACACAACTTAAATTCCTTTCCTTTCCTTTCTGTTCTTTCCTTACCTTTCTTTACATCTTTGAAACCAAAATGTTAGATCCCGCAAATGATTTACTTCCACCCACCTCTTCTCCCACCATCTCCTCCGTCTCCTCCTCCGATCTCGACACCGAGGTAACCCACTCAGCTCACTCACTCAATCAAATTCTCTTGCATCACTCTCCATTTCCCTTTTTTTTTTTTTAATTATTTTATTATTGTTATGCAGTCTACAGGATCCTTTTTCCATGACAGGAGCACCACCTTGGGCACTCTAATGGGCGTCACTTTCCCCGCCATTACCTTCCGAGCTCCGTCGCAGCAGCACCGCAACTTCGACTCCCCCACCACCACCGCATCCGCCGCGGCTCCGCCGCCGAGGAGGAGGAACAAAAGGGCGTCGTCGAGCGTCTTCGCCCCGGCGGTGGCGACCCGGCGGCGGTGGTGGCGGCTCTGTGGCGACAACGACGCGAAACCCGGCTCGCTGGGCGAGTTCCTGGAGGTGGAGAGGAGGTTCGGCGACACGGCGTTCTACGGTGCGGCTGCGGAGCTGGAGAGCGTTGTGGGTGGGGAGCAGCGGCTGCAGCAGCCGAGCAATGGGCGGGCTTTGTTTGCTGATGGGAGGGTCCTGCCGCCTCGGCAACCGTCCGATGATGGTGATGAAACTTCATCAACGGCTGGGGTTCTTTGTAGATTTCCAGTTTCTATTACTGGTATTTGTAGATAAAATTCGATTTTTTTTGGCTTTAATTTTTATTTTTGATTTTGTTTTTGTTTTGTCTTTTAGTTGGTGAATATGGAAGGATGAAGGGAATGATTGGGCTAGTGGTTCCATTTAATTATAATTATTTTTAATTTGAATTTCATTTTCTGGGCTGTTGTTAATTGTTGAACAAGCTTTACTCAAAATTGTAATGGCCAATCGGGAAGTTTAGGATGTCATATTTTCATCCAGTGTCACTTTCAATTTTGTCCAATTTTATCATATTTGAAAATTTTGAATCTTGAATTTCAAAGTAGTACGTTGAAATTAATGAGATTTTTTTTAATTCTGTAGAAATAAAATATTTTTAGTGGAATTAAGACATGTAAATCTCTGAAAATGAAATGTGGTATATGTGATAATTCTTTAATCTTTATGGGTTAATTCAGTAATATCTTTGATTTTAAGTTTTTCTTTAATCTTAGGCCGTAGATTTAATAATTATTAATTTTATCTCTATTTTTTCAAAAGTTATTTTTTGTTTAACAAATTTATGAAAAGGATTCGAATGAAAGTATTTTTTTTAAATATAAAATATTAAATTATCATGCTAACGAACGCGGTGTTGAAGATATTCTAGATTTTTTCTAATAATTAAGGCTTTGTTCTTTTATGAATCCAAATCTTTTTAAATATAAAATGTTCTGTATATTTTCTAATACAATTTACATTAAATCTTAACTATATATATTTTTTAAAATTTAAAATAATTCAAAATCAACCACATATTTCTAAATTCAATTATTCAATTGAAAACAAAAATACTGGATTCATAAAAGAATACATCCTAAACAACTGAAAATATGTTAGATAATCTCCACAAAATTTGACATATGGTATGATACCCTTATATTTCAATAACTTAATCTATACATAATTTTTTAAATGTTATATTAACTTAATATATATGTAATTTTTTTTCATTAAGGTGTGAAAGAGTTCAATATCAATACCTCTGAAAAAAACCAACAAGGATATGGGCCATTGTTCGTTTGTAAATCCAAATCTTGTTTTTTGTACTGTACATTTTTCAATGTAATTTATATTCAATCTCTACCACATATTTTTTTTAAAATTTAAAATAATTTAAAATTAATCATATATTTTTAAATTTAATTGAAAATAAAAATACTAGATTCATAAACGAACATACCTAATTATCAAGGACTTCGTAATAATATTTTCTCTTGTCATAAAGGAGATAATCTTGTTAGCACTTAGAATATTTGAAACTTTCTTCAGTTACATAACGCTGTTCTCAAAAGTTTACGGATTTTGGAAAAATTATATCATAATACAGTAAATAAAATAATCATTGGATTAAGGTTGAGTAATTATTGACAGAACAACTCTATCTTTAGGTCTACCCAAAGCTTAAGAAAATAACATTTTCCTCCCTATTGTGAAGTTTGGGAAAATGTGGCTTAATTCTTAATAGCTGAAAAGAATAAAATTCCATAGTACCCTCATACCACTGGCTATAATTATGGCTTTTCCCATCTGTTGACTTTGAAATGACAATATGACATAACTAGCTAACATAAATAAATGTCTTTAATTATCAAATGTTCTAAGGGTATTATGGAAATTCTATTATTGGTGTTCTAATTTGATGTATGTTCATGATTATGCCATATTTTGAATGAAGTGAAGTTTTTCATTATTGAATCTTTGACGCGTGACAAATTCCCATATTTCATTATTGTGCTGTCCACAAATTTCCCATGCATAATTAATGAATAAACTTTCCCGTTTATTTTTTCATTCTAATAAGAAAGAAAAGACACTAAGAAGTTGAAGACAATATTTTTAAAAGATCATCCTTTGCACAAGTATATATTTGTGGGACATGCACTTTTTAACCATTATTAAAGGGTGGGCGGTATAGTGGTGGCATCCAGTCAAGAATGTCAAGAATGGTATAGGTCCATCAAGTCTGTGATTACTGAAAGTCGAAAAAAAAAATTCAAGACCAAACTTATACCTAAATTTTATATAATAATAAAATATTAAATATATATAATACTTAGTATGCACATAGATGCCAAATTACTAATTTGCAGATATTTTTAATTTGTATATATTTTTAATTATAAAAAAAAACTTAAGACTTATAATTATATATTTATATTCAAATTTATTTAGATTTCAGATTAAAAAAGACCGCTTAAACTTACACGTAAATCCATGTTAGTATATTTTTCTATCTTAAACCCGTCTCATTAGGTTATGTTTATTATTTACCTAATGAAAACATTCATTTCAAGTGAGTTTAGATTTGGTCTAAGTTTGCTAAGACCAAAAATTAGATATAAACTCATGCCAAACCCATCATGGAATTAAAAACTATATATCTTCTCTCGTATGCGTCTCATTAGGATCTTGTATCTCGGATCCGGGTCATAGCTCTAAATCTCATCCCTAAATTTACAACAAACGAGACAAAAGTTACTTACAGGAGACTTGCGCCTGTGACCCGTCCTTGCATGACCTTATTAGGTGGTGGCCTCTTCCCTGTACTGGACCCTATTGTTATGGAAGACAGAGATGAAGAAATGACCTTTAAGAAATTTGGCTAAATTATTTCAGCAAAGATGGCAATTAAGAAGCGGAAATTTAGACGCAACTTTTGCAGGAATTAATTGATTCTCTCTTTAGCGTCTTTCGGAGCATAACAAAATTCACAGATAATCTCTGCTTAATCAACAATGTGATAACTTTTTCCAATACTGCTAAAAATTAACAACAACAGCAGCAATAATAAGCATAATAACAACGATCTGAGTATGTATATAAACAGTAACAAAAAAGGGTTACAAATTGAAAGAATTAATGGAGATTAATTATTAAAGGAGATGCAAAAACAAAATTAAGCTATTTACATCAAGGCCTAATTGGAGTTTCAACAATTGTCTCCAGGGCAGGCTTCCAGGATCTCTGCTTTGAAAACCTTTCAGTTACGACCTCATTTGGACTTGGACCAGTCTGGTGATGCTCTGGCGCAGATGGAAACAAGCAAAACTCGCTTATCAAAACTGGGAAAATTTTACCAAAATTGTTTGAACTTGCATGCTTCTTCAATGCCTTGGAAGCCTTGTAGGTGAGACCACTCAACTCTTCTTGCGTCAGCACTGAGTAAAGCATCTCCATGGGGAGCAGAAAGTAAAATTGGCGCCTCTCCAGCTCCTCATCAGCTGACAATCCCTGGATTCTTTGTCCAACTTTGAGGCTGTTAGAGTCGCAGACAAACTGTCCTGGATTCTCCAGCATCAGCTCGGCTGCTTTTACAGGTTTAGAGAAGATCTGCAAATTCCCATCAGAGAACAAGATCTTCACTGCTCCACCACCAGAGATGATTGAAGGTGCACAAGATGTTGAATTTCCCATTTCTGCAGAGAAGGCAATTGGTAAATGCGGTTGTGCTTCTTGTTGGTTTTACATAGAGTTTGGCAAGAATATAATGGAAGCTGAAAGTGATAGTTTTCTGATGATGAATGGATGAATTAATGTATGTGGGATGGTAGGATGGTAGCTGGTACTGGGCCATTCTTGTTTTGTCTTTTCTTCATTTTGACGTTGTAATGGTGAGAGCCCTTTGAGCATTAGCTTAATTATTTATACATTACCTTGTCTAGCCTAATGGTCTTCTAGGTAGAACATATGGTTGGTTAAGAATTTTGTGTATTTATTTTCAAATATTTTCCTATCTCAAAATTTATTTACATGTGCTTTATGAGATTTGAGAATGCATTTAACACATCTTCAAATTTGTATGGGTGATTATCAGGGATAGGCTTCAAAATAATCAAGTTCGATAGATATTTTAAACGAATTAGGATTTTCTCTTGCTTTGAGCTTTCTTGAGTTTTTAGAGATATAATATTTTATTTTTTTGTTCCCAATTAATCAAGAATATGATGGGTTAATGGATAGTGCCGTTGGGCCATTACAAGCTAACAAGAAAGTATCTTAGTACGCTTTTTCACCCAACTTGATTAAGTAATAGCTAAAAAAAATTTTTAAAAATCAAAATAATCACTCCAATATGGTTATTTCTTGTTGTTTTTGTTGAAGGTCATAATGTTTAAAGAGTAAGTAAATTATTTTTTCTTGTTTTCCTAACTCCATTTCTTTGCACAAAATGGGTTAAACATTTCCCAAGTATTTTATCTGTTTCAAAATGAAAATATGCATAACTAAACAAGTTAATTTTATCTATTTGACAACACAAAGGCAGAAATTGAAAGCAAGAAAAAAAATCAGAATGGCTATTCAAACACCATTACATCAATGCGAGTACCTTTCTCTATTATATAAATAAAAACGTTTAACGTATTTAAAGTTTTACTATTTAAACTTAATTAAAATGTCTGGTTTTACCACTTCATTTTTTTAACTTTAATTCTTACAATGATATCCTATATTTAAATAGTATGATCATCACCCAATAAATTATTGTTTGAAGTTGGTGATAAGTTCACCATAAATTTTTATTTTTTATTTTAAAGTTAGATGAATGAGCAGATTAGAATTGCATGAAGAAATGATGGCAGCAGTAGTCACTATAAGCAGTAGGTTAACTTTTAGATTGTTTGATAAGTTGTTTAAATAAAATAAACAAAACAAAATAAATAGTTTAGCAAGATAAGCACATGGGTGAGGCATGGAACAAGTGTAGGAGACTCGCTTAACGACATCACCAACCTAATGATTGGACATGGTAACAAGCTTTGTCTTTCGATATTATTCCCTTCAAAAGCTCACCTAACTTCATCTTTCTATTATATAAAATTAGTAACATAAAAAATATAGGAAGAAATTTATTGTTTATATCAATATATTTAAGCAAGATATCAAAGAATATCTTTGTAGCCCACCAGATATGAAAGGAATATTTATGTTAGAGTTTGTGTTGATCATGTTATGTCATATAGAAAATAGATGAAATTGAAAAAAAAAATTAAGTGGAGGAATTTTTTAATAAAAAAATGAAATAGTAAAATCATTAAATTTTGTTTTAATTGTCTAACTAAGTTAATATTAAGTGATCATATACGTCGTTCAAGTGAATTCTTAGACGTTAGAAGTTTGATAGTTGTTGGGGCATTTAAATTTTTAATGTCGAATTCAGTTATTTAATAAATAATAATAATAAGTTTTGTCATTGTTTTAGACATAACATCGAATTTGAGATAGGGAAAACAATTGCTCTTGCCCCAGAGAGGGCATTCCACAACATTCCGGGAATCCACCCGACCCAAGGAGGAAAATGGGCTCCGTGGCCCTGCCCTGCCCAGCCCGAAAAATTCTTTGATCATATTTAGACCTGACAACGGGTCGTGTTAGAGCGGTTTCGTATTCGTATCGTGTTAAATTATGTTAATCCAAATCCGACCCATTAACTTATTGGGTCTAAATCTATAAACTCAAACTCGACTGTTAACTTAACGTGTTATCCGAATCCAACCTGTTTAACCCGTTTTTTTATTTTCAAGTTAGACAACAATATGTGTAACATGATTTGTATAAATTCTAAACAAATAATAAAACCAATAGTTTATAAATTTAAAATCTAACAAATATTTTGAAATCTATCGAAATATCCAAATTTAATATAATACGAAAATATAAACAAAATTTTGTATCCAACATCATTTAAATATCCATCTAAAGTGTATTTAAGATAAATAATTGATAATGTCCAATTATTGAATGATTTCTGAAAATTAAATAGAACATTTTATAAGTTTCTTATTTATATTTCTCATCAAAATGTCATACTCATACACGCATAAGAAAAAGATAACGTAATTGTATTAGAATAATTTTAATTAGGTTAAATATAGTTATAAATTAGTATTTGTTATATTTTATTATATTTTTTTATGTATCATAAATAAATTTACTATATTATCCTTAATATTAACGGGTTAAACGGGTGAAACGGTTTTTTATAGTATAAACCCAAACACGGTCCGATATCAAACAGATTTTATCGTGCTAACCCATTAACGACCCAATCCGATAATATTATATCTAAAACACGTTTTTATCGAATAGGTTCGTGCCTTGTTAACGGGTCGTATAGAATTTGCCAGGCCTAATCATACTAAAAGTATGATTTATATTTTATAATTATGAAATTTTATATGCAACTTGATAGAATATTAAACCATTATTATAATTTTATCAAATATTATAGAAGAAATCAATGTTTACCATATATAGTAGATATATCTTTGGAGAATTAATTTATACTATTTATTTAGTATAATATAACTTCTTTTGATCAATCCAATTTTAAATAAGAATTCTATTTATGAAAGTGCAGGATTAGTAATATATCAATTTAGTATTCATATATATACTTACCTATATCACATCAATTTGAAATTTATTGGAATATAGGAAATTCATTTACTATATTAATGAATTAATTAATTGAATTTTTACTAAGAATTTCCATATATCTTTTTATTAATTGATAATCAACCTTATATAATATCATCTTAAATTGGATAATAGGAAATCCACTCTCAAACGGTAGGAACTACACTTTATTAATATTTTTAAATTATAAATTTATCTCCATTATACATCATCTAAATATCCATTGTAAAGAATAAAGTATGTATTTCTTATTTCTTCTTCTTCTTATTGTTTAACACCTCACATACGTAAACCACACTTTTAATATAATTCAAGGTTCAAACCGTAGTTTGATAAAGACTTTTTAAGATGAAATACACGGGCTTATGAACAATAAGGAATGATAAGTTTATAAATGTTTTTAAATGCTTTACATTTTGCAATTTAATGCAAGAACATAATAATTTCATTTGAAGAATGAAGTATAACAAGCCTAACGAAGAAAACTTCAATCAGCAACATTTTTTTTCTTCTAATTATTTATTAGCAAGCCGTAATAATATATAATTCTAGTTCCAACGTGATCGATTTTCATATATATTTCATTTTCAAAGAATGAGAAAAAAAGAAGTAAGAAGGAATTGATCGAAAAATATGCATCCCCAGTGAAAGTTCCCCCTCTTCTTTTTTTTTTTTTTTTGTGAATCTTTATCATTCTTTAAAAGCTTGTGCTGAGAAGAGGAATTATCATGAGGACAAGTGCGTGCACGAATATATAGTATAAGGGTATTTGTCAAATTTTAAGGGGGTGTCTTCAGTGACAAAATAATTAATTTTTTTTTATTTTGATATAACTAGGGGTTATACTACGGTACAACCAATGTACCGTATATTCGCTTTTTAATTTTTTGTAAACGTAGTGTAAAAATTGTAAATCTTTGTATAAAAGTTGTAAATGCGAAAAAAAAGTAGTAAATGAATCATTTTTAATATTTACGACTTTTATATAAAGATTTACAACTTTTACACTAATTTTATAAAAAATAAAAAAATTTTATTTACAACTTTTTTTTCATATTTATAATTTTTATACCAAAATTTATAACTTTTATGTTAATTTTATAAAAAATTAGAAAATAGGTGCACCGGTATAGCCGATGCACCCAAGCTAAAGCCTATTACTAGAGGTGGGACGTGGGCTTGTTTTAGTTTGTCAATGGGGGACAAATAACATCATGATTTATATTAATGTCTTTACAATCTAATTTTTAAGAAATAATTGGATAAAAAGGTCTAATCATATTGTAAGGATGTCAATGAAAATTCATTAAATTAGTTAATCTTACGGAGGGGAGGTATTTGCAATGTTCTCAAATGTTTGAGGAGCCAACATTTTACAAAGGGGAGGTTGTTGGAATTTTACTTAAATATCCTCCCCCACAAGTACAACAAGGACTAAACTGAGATGGGATGCAATTAAGCCTGCTATGTTAAGTAAAAAACAAATAGTATTATTATTTGTTATTATTTTTTTAAATGAGTCTTTGATTTGAAATGTAACCATTCAATTATCCAATAAAATTAGAGGACCAACATTTTATTATTCTTCCTAAAAGAGAAATAATTTGAGCATATTATCATAAATCCCCATTAAACTTACTTTACGTACCAAGAGGATAACAAGTTTTAAAATGCATAATGAAAGCCACTGATGTATATTCATCCATTAAGTTAACAAAATGCAGGCCTAATTAATAATACTTCGATTAAATTGTTAAATCATTAATTTTTTTAATAAAATAATAAAAAAGGTTAGTAGATCCAACTCTAACGCAAATCTTTGTTTTTTTTTTTTTAAATAGATCTAACGTTCGATTGCAAATCGTTATCGAATGATATATATAATAGATATTCAGTTTCTTGGTTTAATTCATAATATAAATAATGTCCTTGGTTAAATTTCACTTTTCTTTTCTTGGGTGGTAAGATTGCAAGTAGATGCATCAAACTCAAGGTTATGGTCAAGTTGTGCTTAATTAAAGAATAAGTTGATAACAAGAAAATTAATGAAAGACATAATTTGGTAATTGCAACCGGTGGTTATATCACGGTAAGAAATAATAATTGATTGCATTGCTGGTGTACAAAGAATCTAAATAAAGACATAATGATTAATCTCTTATTATGAGTAATGCTACTCATACAAATTACTTATACAAACTCACCTATACAAACTGACGTGGTATAATGTGATTTGATAAATAAATACAGTGATTTGATAAATATGTATTAATAATAAATGTCATTAATTAACATGTGTGATGTGGCGATCATATAGGGATGACACATCAGTTTGTATGTGTAAATTTGTATAAATAGTTTGTATGAGTAGCATTACTCTTATTATTATTATTTTTAATTTCAAAATTAAAAGATATATTATGTCTTTTAATTTTGAAATTAAAGTAAATTCAAACTTTAATCAATTGGTTGAACTATTTGAATTATGATAATATGAATAATACTATTTTTATAAATTATTTATATAAAATCATCTAAATAAATTGATGTAATATTCTTATATAAATATAATTTATTATTAATATATATTTATCTAATCAATATATTTATTTATTTAATTATAATATATTATATTAATTTATATAAATAATTTATAAGAGTAGGATTACTCGTAATAATACACTATTAATTACGGCAAATACGGTACATAACTATCACCTCTGGTGTACTTAAGACTTGGATTCTAAATGAATATATAAATGGTAACGAACAAATAATTATATTAAACATAAAAAATACCCTTCGCATAAAATAAACACTAATATAGACAATTTTTTTTTTTTTTCAATTTCAAGCTTTGGCAAATTGATTGGCAGCTATTTTCGCTTGTCAACAATTCAACAATTTTCATATGATAATTTTCTCTACGGACAAACACAAATTGCTTAACTACTCTTCAAAGTATTTAGGTTAGTCACTCTTCGTGCGGCTTCTACGATTTGTTTAGTGGTTATTTTCTCTCAATCACCAAATGTCCTCTATAAATTTTCTTGGCAAACAAACAGAAATCGCAGAACTACTATCAAGTTTTTCAGGTTAGACAATCAATTTAACTCTCCAATTTCTTCAAAATTTTCAATTAGGAAATTTGGTTAATAATCTGAAATTATATAATATTTTTCTTTGTTTATTTTTTTTATCCTTCTCATCACTCTATTTTTCTGCAACTGAAAATTTGTTGAATTATTTGTTTCAGTGGGCATTTGTCACTTGCAGAATTTCTGGAACTTAACAACAAATTAATTTCAAGTTCTCTTGTTCACATTGCGGTAAGTTAGTTTGTTATGTGTTTGATAAAAATTCAAGCTCAGTAAAAGTTACTTTAGCTTATGTGAATTTGGCTTTTGGGTTTCTGAAATTAGGTTATGTCCATGGGCTTTTGCTTTTGTACTTTTTGCTCTGTTTGGTTGCTGAGAAAATGAGGGGAACTTATTTTAGTTTTTTTTTGGGGAAAATTTAGACAGCTATGTATTTTTATTTTTGGTCTTGTGGAGTTATTGGTTGGTCTGGAACTTGCAAGTAATGATTTTTGTGTTGATTAATTTGGGTCCCTGTATATTTTTAGTTGGTTTTGAATCTGTTAACAACTTAACATGGTGCTCTTATCCTAATTGTTTCTTTCTGATTATAAAGTTGGGGGTTCTTCCTGACCCATAGGAAAATTGGCTCCAAATTCAATATCAATGTCTTTGATTATTCTAATGACAAAGAGATTTGAATGAACTTTATTTGTGGAATGGTTTTCAGGTAGTGTCTATCACCTTCGAATTCTAAGGCTACTTGTGTCAGTTGCCTGGCCTAGTTTGTAGTCAGTCCTGGCTGGCTAATATTGCAAACCCCAAGTCATTGTTGGTTCAAGTAGTCACCAGGTATATTGAGAAATTCTCTTCATAATAATGAAAAAGATGGGTGCTTGAAGTGTCGGTGAACAAGGAGTCATACATGTAACAATATGCATTCTTGATTGGACCTCAGTGGTGCTTACAAACAGGCATGCGCAATTGATGAGTGTTAGGTCTGTTATTGTAGAGTTGAGTCCCTTAAGTGGTTTTAGAAAATAAGGTTAATGACTTCACCTATCTATCTTGTGGTAGCCTCACATATGTTGCAGCTTACTGTATAGTGTTGCTTGTTTAACCTGCTTGCGTCTTTGGTTTTGTTAATTCTCCTAACCATCTTTTTTATGCTCTTAACACTGTTTATTCATTAGAATATTTCCAAGTTGTACAAAGTTTGACAATCTAAACTACCTGTCCGTGCTTTCTTTGCCTTCAAATTTATTATCTTAGAAAACCTGGACAAGAAACAGGACACACACTGGAATAAAGATAAATCTTTGAGGCATGTTTCACACTATAGTTAACATATTTGTGTGTGGTATCATCTAAATAACGTTATGATTACTAATGAAGCTTATTTTTCTTTTGGTTTGGATTGTAAATAGAATTGCTTGAGAGCACTTAATGGAACATACATTAGGATGAGAGTGCCTGCTAAAGATAAATCTAAATACCGAAACCGAAAGGGTGAGGTTGCTACAAATGTTTTGGAAGTGCTCACAAGCTATGCAGTTTGTTTATGTTTTAGTTGGTTGGGATGGTTAATTATATAGGTTACTACTATTTTGTGGATGCTAGATATGCTAATTGTCAAGGTTTTCTTGCTCCTTATCGTGGGCAACGATGTCACCTTAATGATTGGACGAAAGGTCACTGACCAACTACTCCACAAGAATTTTTTAACATGAAGCATTCAGCTGCTAGGAACGTGATAGAAAGATGCTTTGATGTGCTTAAAAATCGATGGGTGATTCTTAAAAGTTCGCATTCTACCTATCAAGACTGAAAATTCAGTCATCATGGCTTGTTGTTTGCTACACAATTTTTATTAGAAGAGAGATGCCATTTGATCCTTTTGGCCAAACATATTATGTTACAAGTGAGGCTGAAACATTTGGAGATCCAATATCCAGTATAGAGACCTCAGATGAATGGAATAATTGGAGGACGAATTTAGCGGAACAATTGTTTAATGAGTGGAGGGTAAAATAGATAGACTATTCAAAAACACTTTAGAGCTCTAAGCATTAGGCTAGTTGTTCACATATTAAATATTTTTTACTTTTTATATTGTTGCTAATTTGTATAAAATTAAATATATTTGTACCGTGATGGATATAATGGAAATGTAAAACAATATAGGGAGATTTTTGCATTATTTTTTATCCGTTAACTTTTTTTTAATTAAAAATGTAAGATGTTAATTATCTTTTCATAATAATAACTTGGTTTTTTATTCATTACAAAATTGAATATTTTATATTACTGTTTTTTAATAATATTACTTTGGATTTTAATTGAAGTAAAAATAATAGATATTTTATATTATTATATATTTAAATATATAAAAATTATATATTTAAATTTAATATATAATTTTGTTGGGTAAAAAGTAAAATAATTTAAATATTTATTAGTTGATATTCCATAATTAAATTAAAAGTCAAATTTGAATTTCAAATCAAAAAGTTTATTAAATAATGAATATTTAAAATTTTAAAACTAAAAGGTATTTTTGTCTACTTAATTTATAAATGATTTATTTCCATCAAGGATTACCTACGTCAACCAAACATAAGAAACCCTTTCCTTCACCTTTCCTCCAACTTTTCCTTTCTCCCTTTTTTTTAACCCCTTGGTTCCTTTCCTCAAACCGAACACAACCTTAACACCATGCTTAGGTCTCACTATTTACTCTCACTATTTTGCCTCAAAATTGGTAATGCATTTTGTATTTCCAGATATATTCTAGTATTCCTTGGCTATGGTCTTCTATGTTTGTTATGCAACTTATTAGTTTTCTTGTTTTTATTGGTTCTTATATGTCAAACCGCTTTTCTTGTATTTTTAAAGGTGGGGCTGTAAATGCACCTCAAAAATTGCTCTAGATAGACATTTTGTCTGTATTTCAATTATTAAATTTTAAAAATTAAATTTATACTCAGCACATCCTTTAATAATCCTTAAATATCCCTAAATAAGAATTTTTGAGTTTTATATGTTTTCTTCTTCTTCTCTTATCCATACAGTTCTTTGTGTTAGTTTATAAAATGCTTTTTATTTAATCTGTTAAATGTTTTGAGATCGAAATATCTTCTACAAATCGCTTATTTTCGGAAATAGTTTTGAAGTTAATTTCTTGTAAAGATTGATAGCAATATTCTAAAATAACCTTAACAAAAAAATTGATGCTAAAATGATATAGATTTTTCGCTTACACATTATTACGATTAAATTTATTGTCTATACTTGGATATTATTCTCCTTCAAAAAACTGTATCAGGGTTGGGCTAGTGTGGGCTAGGCTGTTGCTAGGGTGGGCTTTTGAGGCTGTGCTATGTGCAAATTAAGGGAAGAGTAATGTTGGTTGAAGCCTAACCAAAAAATTGTTGAGTAAACCCCACCTCCAATTTTTTAAGGATTGAAATTGTATGTTAACCTTTTTTTTTTAAGATAAGGTTTAATTGAAAAAATTCATGATTTTTACAAAATTAATTCATAATCTTTTTGCTATAGATTCTTTAATATATTTTCACAAATTAAATCGTGAAAAGTAATCAATTTTGTATATATTATTAAAATATTATCTTTCTTTTTTAATTCTATAAAAACTAATCCACCAAAAAGAGAAGAATTAATATTTTAATGAAGTCGGACTCATTGATATGATTTACTAATTATTTATGAATCACAAACTGCTATATACCAATCTTCCTATTCTTCTTCAAGATCGTCCCATGGTGGCGAAGGATTTTGAATCTCATTAGCTCTTCCTTGTCTGCGAAGCCGTTTATAGTAATCATGCTGAAATTCTTGAATTGAATAATCATCTGAGCTGTCATTCAAGAGCTGTAGATTTCTTATCCTCTCTTTGTAATAGAGATCTGGAGAGTTGAAGACATTGTCTGAAACAGGACTGTGAGTACAATAAAGCAATGACATATGATAGACTTCTGCTAATCTTTTTCTTACATGCAGACATCCTTCTCAACACGTATGGGGATATCGTCACTCATATGATCATGGATAATTGGCTCGACAAATGGCTCTCTTGTTCTTCCTCAAATGTCTCTTAGCTGAAAGATAATTATCATTTTGTGGACAATTTGAAATCCACCTTTGAGCGTCAGTGTCAAGAGATCTTCAAAGATTGGAGAGGACATTCTATCAAACCATCGATTATAATTATACCTTCTACTCTTGTGAATTATTACAGGATCAAATACCGTAGCTATTGGATATAGGTTGAACAATAACTAATAGGAATAGTATCCAAGAGAAGAAGCTTCAGGTATAATTGAATGACCCCAAGTTGTGTCTTCATCATGGACAGTATGAAAATTTGGAGAGATCTGGTAGATCGTTTCAAAAACATGATCTGGATTTAGTGAAGGAGAAAGTAATTGAAACTTTCTTTTTTTTTTTTTTGTGTTAGGGCACATCATGCATTGATCTAAGAGATCCCACGTTCTTCCATAAGTTTCTTGATCTAAGAGATAGGGCACATCAAGAATGCTCCTTCAAAATATCAGCACAGAATGGATGATGTGTACAAAGACATAATTAAATTTTGTCTTGTATATATTGATGATGTCCTTATCTCCAGCAATAATGAAGAAGATCATGTCCAGCATCTTAAACAGTTCAAAAGTTTAACTTTTGAACATGGCTTGGTCTTATCTGAAAGAAAGATGTTAATTGGAATCCCAGAAGTAGATTTTCTTGGATTGCATATTAAAGATGGCTACACTACTCTAATGCCATATATTGCTGAAAAGATATTCTTGTTCCCTGATAAGTTGACAAGCAGAAAGATGATTCAACAATTCTTGGGAATTGTCAACTATGCAGGAGATTATATAAAGAATTTGTCCAGATACACTAGCCAAATCTCAAGACATATCAAGAAGGGAGCAGTAGCATGGTCAGATGAAGCAACTCAAGCTATGATTGATTTGAAAGAAAAATACAGGTCTTTTTCTCTTTTAAAGATTCCTAACAAGAGACAACTCATCATACAGACAGACGTAAGTGACAAATTTTGGGGAGCAGTGCTGCTCAAACAGGAAGGAAGCTACAGAAAAATTTGTGCATATAAATCCGAGCAATTCTCTGACTCGCAACAACATTATCCTTCATTCGAGAAAGAGGTGTTAGCAGTCATCAACACTATCAAGAAATTTCAATTCTATCTCTCTATTGAAGAATTTGTAGTAGAAATAAACCACAAATATTTTGAAGGATTGCTTAGAGGAAGAGAAGGCGAAATTCCATATCCTCAGCTTGCTAGAGGGTCAGAGTCTCTTTCGAGATTCAAGTTCACTGTTCGCTACATCAAAGGTGAATCAAACGTTGTAGCAGATTTTCTCTCCAGACCAATTCCTATATCAATTCAAGTAATAACAATGGCTTCTAGTTCATCTAAGCCATACATGCTTGGTCAGGATGCTTTTGATAGAAGGCAGGAAGGTCTCAGAAAAAGAAAACTTCTTGTAACCCTAGAAGATTATAAAGGCAAAACAATTGTCGAAGAAAAAATGTTACTCTTATGATCTTCCACTATTCTGTTCTCTATTGCCTCCATAAATCAAAACAGATATTGAAGATAGGGTGTTCTATGCACGTGACTATCCAGAAACATCAGTCCAAACTTATGGAAGAATGTGGGATCTCTTAGATCAATGTATGATGTGCCCTAGCACAGAGAAAAGAAAGTTTCAATTACTTTCTCCTTCACCAAATCCAGATCAAGTTTTCGAAACGGTCTACCAGATCTTTCCAAATTTTCATGCTGTCTATGATAAAGACACAACTTGGGGTCATTCAGTTATACTTGAAGCTTCTTCTCTTGGATACTATTTCTATTGGTTATTGTTCAACCTATATTCAATAACTATGGTATTTGAACTTGTAATAATTCACAGGAGTAGAAGGTATAATCCTAATCGATGGTTTGATAGAATGTTCTCTCCAATCTTTGAAGATCTCTTGATACTGACGCTCAAAGGTGGATTTCAAATTGTCCACAAAATGATAATTATTTTTTAGCTAAGAGACATTTGGGAAAGAACAAGAGAGCCATTTGTGGAGTCAATTATCCATGATCATATGAGTGACGATATCCATACGTGTTGGGAAGGATGTCTGCATGCAAGAAAAAGATTAGCAGAAGTCTATTATATGCCATTGCTTTATTGTACTCACAGTCTTGTTTCAGATAATGTCTTCAACTCTCCAGTTCTCTATTACAAAGAGAGGATAAGAAATCTACTGTTCTTGAATGACAGCTCAGATGATGATTCAATTCAAGAATATCGGCATGATTACCATGATTGGCTTCGCAGACAAGGAAGAGCTAATGAGATTCAAAATCCTTCACCACCATGGGAAGATCTTGAAGAAGAATGGGAAGATTGGCCACAACCTCAAATGCCAAATGAACCATTTGATTTACAAGTTTCACACATCAATCAGGTTCCATGGCAGAATGAGTTCTTCTTTGACTCAGATGAAGATTGAAGCGAAAGCAAAGTGGACCTACTAGCAGAAGCATTAGTGAAGAGACATGATGTGATATAAAGTAAAAGTAACAATGCATGAGATGAGTCATGCTAGTGAAGTATGCAATGTAATGATGTAATATTGTCCTTATGTGATGAGTTATGTAGTGAAGTGTCCAGTGTGATGATGTTAGAGATAACGTATGAGTTGTAAAGTAGTGTGATGTGACATAAAGTGTGTTGAGTCATGTAATAACGTGTAAAGGAGATTCCTTAGAGATAAGAAAGCATCCTAGCATAGTATCCTGGCTTTGCCTATATAAAGGATATGATGGCATTGTATTAGGTAGAGTTGGTATCTATTGTATTAGAGTTGGATTAGAGTGAGAAGAGTTAGAAGAGTCGAGTCTCTCCTTTGTGTAAACACTTATCAATATTAATGGTATCAAAGCTCTAGCTCTACTTCTTTTTTATTTTATGGCTTCACACACCCCTTTAGCTTTCTTTAGAGTGTTCACACCATAATAGAAAAGTAACCCAATCTATATTTCTTCACACTAGATAGCCTCAACTAAATCACAACTTCTAACTCAAAAATTCGTAAGATCTCAAAATGATAAAATTTCCACAAAATAAAAAAGAAGTAGAGCTAGAGCTCTGATACCATTAATATTGATAAGTGTTTACACAAAGGACGGACTCGACTCTTTTAACTTCACTCTAATCCAACTCTCCCTAATATAATGCCATTGTATCTTTTATATAGGCAAAGCTAAGATACTATACTAGGATGCTTCCTTATTTTTAAGGAATCTCCTATATACGTTAATACATGACTCATCACACTTTACGTCACATCATATTACTTTACAACTCATACCTTATCGCTAACATCATTACATTGGACACCTGACTACATGACTCATCACATAAGGACAATATTACATCATCACACTAGCATGACTCATCAATAAGGACAATATTACTTTTACTTTATATCACATCATGTCTCTTTGATGTCTCTTCACCAATGCTTCTGCTGGTAGGTCCATTTTGCTTCCGCTTCATTCTTCATCCGAGTCAAAGAAGAAATCATTATGCCATGTAACCTAATTGATGTGTGGAACTTGTAGATTAAATAGTTCATTTGGCATTTGAGGTTGTGGCTAATCTTCCCATTCTTCTTTAAGATCTTCCCATGGTGGTGAAGGATTTTGAATTTCGTTAACTCTTCCTTATCTGCGAAGCCATTCATGGTAATCATGCCGATATTCCTGAATTGAATCATCATCTGAGCTGTCATTCAAGAGTTGTAGATTTCTTATCCTCTCTTTGTAATATAGATCTGGAGAGTTGAGGACATTGTCTGAAACAAGACTGTGAGTACAGTAAAGCAATGGCATATGATAGACTTCTGCTAATTTTTTTCTTACATGCAGACATCCTTCCTAACATGTATGGATATCGTCACTCATATGATCATGGATAATTGGCTTGACAAATGGCTCTCTCGTTCTTTCCCAAATGTCTCTTAGCTGAAAAATAATTATCATTTTGTGAACAATTTAAAATCCACCTTTGAGCGTCAATGTCAAGAGATCTTCAAAGATTGGAGAGAACATTTGATGAACACTTAAATATGTATGTTTAATAAGAGTTTAATTCATCATATTGCATTAATAGTGTCATTAAATTCCTCAACTTAAGCATATTTGTAGTCTTTGCATCTTTGGAATTAACTTCCTCTTAATTTTGGTTTTATTATAGGTTCGATAAAACGGGCATAACTCTCTAATTATAGATCAGAATGGTGCAAATCTTAATGTTTTGGAAAGCTGATTAAATTGTCTACAAGATTGTATTTCAGAAGCATCATCAAATTCGGGCTCTTAGTGGATAAAAAATGGGCTTGAAGTGAACCCATCTGCAGTTTCGGTCTAGCCTAACCATGCCTCCGTATTTTGACCATATCTCTCAGAATACGTATCCAAATCGTATGAATCAAGATGTTCTAGAAAGCTGAGAGAAATATCTACGACTTTCATGAAGACATGTGATTAAAATTCTTAAAAATTCAATGTCAAAATCGGTGGTCAAAGTCGGTTCACCTAATTATCCCAATTGTCAAAGTTGGTGCATCTAATATTTGACAATTATTCCTTTGTAATTTGACAAGATTGCCCCTGAATATATCTATAAATAGAGGTGCCTTGTGACCCATTAAGGCATCTTGGCCTTGGCTGGATCATCTTGGCCTTTGCTGGGATTTTGTATTGTGTTTCTCTCTTGTGTTTTAATGTTATTAATGAATTTCCTTTTTCTTGCATTTTGTGTTCTTTCTCTTATAATGTCTTGTTAATTTCTCTCTTACTAAGGTGAAAGGGTGAAACCTTTGATATGAGAGTAATGATTCTCTAACCCTTAATATGTGCTTAATAATCATAATCTTATGTTGTTTATATGATTTATATTTATTTTCTTAATCAATCTTGACACCACTCGTAAAGTGGAGATCTTGATCCATTATAGACAATCCTTGGCACATCAAATACTTGGATCCTTTCTAGATGTCATATGGTTCTTTCTTACCGACACGAATCTAGTTAGGAACCTTGATTTGTTGTAGACATATGGAGATTGGCACATTGGATGCTTGAACCCATTTACAAGAAGTGGTATAAATATTGGTAACGAAGCAAATATAATTCATATAACTAAAACGGGTTGTTTATCCTTATTTGAAATATCAAGGGCGGATCCCCTAACCTTAGCTCTCATTATTATTGTGTGAATTTCTCTTGTGTTATTCTTATTTATTGTTTAAGAATTTGTTCTTTACTCATACTTGTTGATATTATCTTGCCATCCCTTTGAATCATCCATATCATATTTGTTTACTTTATAGTTTGTAGCGCTAAAATTTCCTTCCTCGTGGATCGACCCCGGTCTCACCGGGTTTATTACTTCGACACTCCTATACTTGGGAGGCAATCCTTTTTCGGATGTGTCAAGTTTTTGGTACCGTTGCCGGGGAAGGTAAAAATTGGCGTGCAAAATTGTAAGTATTCTCTTTTCTCATTTTAGATCTTAATTTTTTTTCTCTTTGTTGTGTGTTCATCTTTTCTTTTCTTTTCTTTTCTCTTTCTTGCATATGTTCATCTTTTCTTTCTTTTTGCATTAGTTGGTAGAATTGTTAGGTGCCACTCATCTTCTTTGAAAAACATGCTCAAACCTAACCAAGAATATTAATGGACTCCATAAATCTTAGAAAAATTTGTGCAAAATCATGCATAATCTTCCCTCGTGATGCAAAATATTTCGACCATGAATCGGATTTCATTCAATTCTTACCCCACTTTCATGGCCTAGATGTTGAAACCCCATTTTTGCACTTGAGAGAATTTAAAGAGTTTTGCAATATCTATAATGACCTAAATTGTAGCATAAACATCTTTAGATTAAAGCTTTTTTCTTTTTCTTTAAAAGATAAAGCTAAAACATGGCTCATGGGATGAAATGCAACAACAATTTCTTAAAAAATTCTTTCCTCCCTATAGAAAAAATTCTCTCAAAAGGCAAATCATCAATTTCACTCAAAAACAAGGAGATACCTTTTACCAATGTTGGGATAGGTATAAAGCATTGCTTAATACTTGTCCTCATCATGGTTTGGAAACATGGGAACTAGTTTTAATTTTCTATGAAGGTCTTACACATCAAGCTAGGCAAATGATAGAATTATTGTGTGATGGACAATTTGAAGATAAATACCCAGATGAAGCCATGGATTTCCTAGACTTACTAGCAAAAAATGCCCAAAATTGGAATAATGTTGACACCTATGAGGTGCCAAGAACATCTAGTAGAGGCATTTATAACTTTAGGGAGAATCATGATCTTCATGCTAAATTTACATCCCTAGCTAGAAAAGTCGAGGATTTAGAAATGTGGTCTATGCAAGAAATTGTTTGTCACACTTGTAATTCTAGTGATCATCCAACGGATGATTGCCCAAATGTGCCTACCTTTAGGAAAAGTCTCCATGACCAAACCAATGTTTTAAACACTTTCCAAAGGTCAAACCCTAATCCTTACTCACAAAATTTTGGATGGAAAAATCACTTGAATTTTGATTGGAGGAATGATAATCATGCACAATCTTACCAACCTCCCTTTCAATCATATCAAAAATTTCAAAAATCTCATAATCATGCATCTTATGAGGATCTCGAAGAAACATTGAATTCATTCATTACAAAGCAAGAGTCTTTTAATAGTCAAATTGCCCATACTATGGCAAACTTGAATGATGCTCTTGAAAAGTTTGCATTTGCACTTAGTCCTCATGAGAAAGGTGAGTTTCCATCTCAACTAGAGCCAAACTCCATCAATCCACATGTGAGTAATCCAAGTGGCCAACATCTAGACGAAGATTCGGTGAAGGAGATTAAGAGTTGGGAGCCATCTTTTGAAAAAGGACAGGAAGAAACATCCACACTCAAGAATGCATGCCTCAAGGATAAACAAACTCAACTAGTGGTAATCTCTTCCATTGTCACTAATAAAGGAAAAAGAAAGGTACCACATCAATGGCATATTTTTGCTCGTGGTAAATTACTTTTGAAGAGATTCCTCTTTTTGCCTTTCTTTATCACGATCGATCAAATTTTATCCATTTGTGCCTTATTTTTATTTTTATTTTTATTGATTTTTGCTATCATTTCTAGTTTGTTTTTATTTTATTTTATGTGCTTTTATTTTATTTGTTTTTTTGCATTTTGTTTCCCAGTCAAGTGGCGGATACGGTATTCCGTGACTTTTAAAGTTGGTTTTTCAGTTCCCTAAAAACTGTTGCTCACCTTGCATCCATTTTCTTTTCTTCTCTCTTATTTTCTTCATAGTCTTGGGAATCTGACTCAAAACGATCCTGTTTGCCAGTTTATAAGAAAACTGGATGGGAAGCATATCCCCAACTCATAGAAGGTGTTTAAGCCGTTTCTGGACGTAAAACCAGAGTAAGATGTGAGCCACAGTTACAACTACCTATACACATGCATGTGTTTCATCAATTTTAAATTTCTTATCTTTTATTTTATTTGTAGCATTTTATTTTATGAGTCTTTTAGGTCATCTCTCTTGAATAACAAAAGCTTCAGTTAATGTCTCTTATGCTTTATCTCTCTACATTTAAACATTGAGGACAATGTTTCATTTGGTTGGGGGGGAAGGATAGTAGACATAAGTGTGTCTTGAATTTTCTTTTTCTTAAAAAAAAGTGAGTTAGTAATTAGATTCAGAGTGCGGTGTAAGGAGTTCAAATCCTCTTGAGACACATTCTGGGTCAGGAATGGCAGAGTAAAGAGGACCGGTTTGAACTCTTGAAACCCATTCTAACCAATTTGCCATTTTATTTTGATTTGTGAACTCATTTTAGCTAACTTGATATTATTTAGTCTTGATTTTTGAATTTTATAATAAGGAGGCCTTATTCATTCACTTTGAATGATTCAAATCTATGAACTCTCACAACATTATCATTTAATAAACTGTGTGCTTATGTACTCGTTAAGCAAGTATTCATGAACCTTTCTTCACACACACACATACCTTGATACATGATTGTGGGTGGTGAAATGAAATGTTACAATATTTGAGTTCTTTAATTTTGTTTAGGATAACAACAAAAGGAAGGGGAAAGTAAAAAAACAAAAAATAAGTTAAACTAAAAAAAAAAGTGAAAGCAAAAAAAAAAAGGTAAAAAAAAGAAAGAGCAATTGTGGATAAGTTTGGGCTCGTAGCCTCCTTAATTCGAGCAATTAAGCCCGAGGGGTGCCTCAACACTTAATACCCTAAGACCAACTGGTTTGGGAGCTATTGGCCCAAAGCTCGCTACATGGATTAAGGAGAAAGCTTAATGGGATTGAACATTGCACTATCCACAAGTTTCTAAGCAAAAATAAAGTATTGGCAACCCGAGTCGTTAAGCTCGAAGGGATGTCTTAACACCTAATGCCCTAAGGCCAACTGGTCTGGGAGTCATTAGCTTAAGGCTTGCTACATGGGTTAAAGATGCATTCTTAAAAAAAAAAACATATATATATATAAAATAAATGAATGCCCTCTACCTACAGTTGTTAGCCTTAACAAATATTAGAACCGATATGGCTTCTTTCTAATAAGCCCCATAGTCATGTGTCGACTGAGCACAAAAAGAAGGTTTATTGATATCTTGACTGAAGGGTACATGAGTCATAAAATAAAATAAAATAAAAGGGTTGAGAGTTTGTTTATTTGGATAAAATCAAGGAGAGTGCGATAATGACCACCTTGGATGTAAAATTCTATAAATCACTTCTAAATAATAACGCTTTAATTGCTAGGGAATAGCAATAAGCTGGTTGGAGGATGTGATGAACACTTAAATATGTATGTTTAATAAGAGTTTAATTCATTATATTGCATTAATAGTGTCATTAAATTCCTCAACTTAAGCATATTTGTAGTCTTTGCATCTTTGGAATTAACTTCCTCTTAATTTTTGTTTTATTATAGGTTCGGTAAAACGGGCATAACTCTCTAATTATAGATCAGAATGGTGCAAATCTTAATATTTTGGAAAGCTGATTAAATTGTCTACAAGATTGTATTTTTAGAAGCATCATCAAATTCGGGCTCTTAGTGGACCAAAAATGGGCTTGAAGTGAACCCATCTGCAGTTTCAGTCTAGCCTGACCATGCCTCCGTATTTTGATCATATCTCTCAAAATACGTATCCAAATCGTATGAATCAAGATGCTCTAGAAAGCTGAGAGAAATATCTACGACTTTCATGAAGACATGTGATTAAAATTCTCAAAAATTCAATGTCAAAATCAGTGGTCAAAGTCGGTTCACCTAATTACCCCAATTGTCAAAGTTGGTGCATCTAATATTTGACAATTATTCCTTTATAATTTGACAAGATTGCCTCTGAATGTATCTATAAATAGAGGTGCCTTGTGACCTATTAAGGCATCTTGGCCTTGGCTGGATCATCTTGGCCTTTGCTGGGATCTTGTATTGTGTTTCTTTCTTGTGTTTTAATGTTATTAATGAATTTCCTTTTTCTTGCATTTTGTGTTCTTTCTTTTATAATGTCTTGCTAATTTCTCTCTTGCTAAGGTGAAAGGGTGAAACCTTTGATATGAGAGTAAGGATTCTCTAACCCTTAATATGTGCTTAATAATCATAATCTTATGTTGTTTATATGATTTATATTTATTTTCTTAATCAATCTTGACACCGCTCGTAAAGTAGAGGTCTTGATCCATTGTAGACAATCCTTGACACATCAAATGCTTGGATCCTTTCTAGATGATGTATGGTTCTTCCTTACCGACACGAATCTAGTTAGGAACCTTGATTTGTTGTAGACATATGGTGATTGGCACATTGGATGCTTGAACCCATTTACAAGAAGTGGTATAAATATTGGTAACGAAGCAAATATAATTCATATAACTAAAATGGGTTGTTTATCCTTATTTGAAATATCAAGGGCGGATCCCCTAACCTTAGCTCTCATTATTATTGTGTGAATTTCTCTTGTGTTATTCTTATTTATTGTTTAAGAATTTGTTCTTTACTCATACTTGTTGATATTATCTTGCCATCCCTTTGAATCATCCATATCATATTTGTTTACTTTATAGTTTGTAGCGCTGAAATTCCCTTCCTCGTGGATCGACCCCGGTCTCACCGGGTTTATTACTTCGACACTCTTATACTTGGGAGGCAATCCTTTTTCGGATGTGTCAACATTCGATCAAACCATCGATTAGGATTATACCTTCTACTCTTGTGAATTATTACAAGATCAAATACCATAGCTATTGGATATAGGTTGAACAATAACCAATAGGAGTAGTATCTAAGAGAAGAAGCTTCCGGTATAACTAAATGACCCCAAGTTGTGTCTTCATCATGGACAACATGAAAATTTGGAGAGATCTGGTAGACCGTTTCAAAAACTTGATCTGGATTTGGTAAAGGAGAAAGTAATTGAAACTTTCTTTTCTCTGTGCTAGGGCACATCATGCATTGATCTAAGAGATCCCATGTTCTTCCATAAGTTTTGATTGATGTTTCTGGATAATCAATATCTACTTTGATTTATGGAGGTAATAGAGAACATAATAGTGAAAGATCATAAGAGTAACCTTTTTCTTCGACAATTGTTTTGCCTTTATACTCTTCTAGGGTTACACGAAGTTTTCTTTTTCTGAGACCTTCCTGCTTTTTATCAAAAGCATTCTAACCAAGTATGTATGGCTTAGATGAACTAGAAGCCATTATTATTACTTGAATTGGTCTAGGAATTGGTTTTGAGAGAAAATCTGCTACAATGTTTGATTCACCTTTGATGTAGCGAACAATGAACTTGAATCTCGAGAGAGACTCTGACCATCTAGGAAGCTGAGGATCTAGAATTTCACATTCTCTTCGTCTGAACAATCCTTCAAAATATTTGTAGTCTGTTTCTATTACAAATTCTTCTGATAGAATTGGAATTCCTTGATAGCGTTGATGACTGCTAACACCTCTTTCTTGGATGATGGGTAGTGTTGTTGAGAGTCAGAGAATTGTCCGAATTTATATGCATAAATTCTTCTGTAGCTTCCTTCCTGTTCGAGTAGCACTGCTCCTTAAAATTTGTCACTTGCGTCTGTCTGTAGGATGAGTTGTCCCTTGTTGGGAATCTTTAAAGGAGGAAGAGACCTGCATTTTTCTTTCAAATCAATCACAGCTTGAGTTGCTTCATCTGACCATGCTACTGCTCATTTCTTGATATGTCTTGAGATTTGGCTTGTGTATCTGGACAAATTCTTTATATAATCTCCTGCATAATTGACAATTCCCAAGAATTGTTGAATCATCTTTCTGCTTGTCAACTTATCAGGGAACAAGAATATATTTTCAACAATACGTGGCATTAGAGTAGTATAGCCATCTTTAGTATGCAATCCAAGAAAATCTACTTCTGGGATTCCAATTAACATCTTTCTTTCAGATAAGACCAAGCTATGTTCAAAAGTTAAACTTTTGAACTGTTTAAGATGCTGGACATGATCTTCTTCATTATTGCTGAAGATAAGGACATCATCAATGTATACGAGACAAAATTTGATTATGTCTTTGTACACATCATCCATTATGTGCTGATATTCTGAAGGAGCATTCTTGAGACCGAAAGGCATCACATTCCACTCATAGTGTCCATGTGACACTATGAAAGCGGTTTTGTCATGATCTTCTTTTTTGACTCCAACTTGCCAATATCTTGATTTCATATCAAACTTTGAATAGATTTTGGAATTAGCCATCCTCTTTAAGAGACAAATCTTTCTTAGAACAGTATATCGAATATCATGCAAACAGTCATTGAGCTTTCTGTAATCAATACAGAATCTTTTCTTTCCATGAACACGTTTTGCTCGATTGTTGACATAGGAAGCTTGACTTGCCCATTCAGATTTTGAAGGTCTGACAAGATCTATTTTGAGAAGCTCAGAGATTTCTTCTCTACAGAGATCTTCATCATGGGGCAATCCCGGATGTGAAGCTGTTTGATGAGGCATTTCCCAATTGTCTTTGTATGGAAGAGAAGCAAAGTATTGTTCTCGTGATCAAAACTTATTTGGAACATCTCCACAACATTCGAGAAGTTCTTTGCACTCTGTTTTGAACTTTTGCTCGAGAGATTTGACATTTTCACCCCTCCTGGAGATGGAGAATTTCTGTATCCATGGAATAAGACAAGAATGAGAGTTCTGAGTGATAGGATCAAGTATAGTGAATGCAAATCCTTCAGGATGAAAAGTGAATGGGTAGAGAATGCTTAGAAAATCCATCCCAAGCAATAGATCTTCGCCTGATTGATCAAATGCAAAAAAGCTATGCCTTTTATGAAATGGCAATATATTAATAGCTCTGGTGCATTTGCTACTTTGAAACAAATCTCCACTAGCGACTGAAAAATGAATTGCTGTAGGAATGAGCAAAGATTTTGGAAGACAGTTGCTATGAATGATAGAGGAAACCGCTCTTGTATCGATAAGTGCAGAGAGAGCAACTTGTTCTTAATCAGAAATTTGAAGTACTACTTTGACATACGGCCAAAAAATTAGACTTGACTGCATAGTTAGATCAATAGGTGCTTCACGAGGAATGTTCATGATGACTTCAGATTCATTGCCAGTTTCACCTTCTGAATTTTCTGACTGGACCTTAATTGAGAACAAAGCATCATCTGGATCTTCTGACCAACAGTACCCATCTTCTGAAAATTTTGGTTGATTAATAAGTTGAAGAAGTCGAATATGAGCTTTCTTTCTCTTCTTTCATTGCTTGGTAAAATGTCCCTTCTTACCACAAATAAAACATTTGCCTGATTGCTTTGGAAACTTTCGCTTTTTGACAAAATGATACTTGGCATTTTTGTTCTGCTTCTAGGGCTTGGAAAATTTCTTCTTAGAATTCTTCTCTTTTTTGCACTTGCAAGGCAATTGATGCGAACATCCAAATTCTAGCGGCTTTTTGTTGCAGTATTTTGCAAAAGAAGTTTTCTCGATCTGCTTCATGTGTTTTTTAAGATCTTGATTGAGACAATGAGTTTGAATCACCTCTGTGGCTCACTGATATAAGCTGGCAAGGCTATAAAGTGCAAGATCAGTTTTGCCATCTGCCTTTAATTTTGCTTCAAGCATTTCTGCTACTGTGCCTGGCATATTAAGAACAAAAGTTCTTTTGATTGTATCCGTCTGCTTGTTGAATTTGAAGTAAAGGAATTCCTGTCTAAGAAAATATTGCTCAAGCATTTGAACATCACAACACTTGTTCTAAATATATTCTTTCTCATAAATTTCGCTTTCACGATCTCGAGTACCAAAGAAATGAGCAACCATATATTTGATTAATTCATTATATGGCTGATCACGACTAAGGATATACTCTTTTTCTGCTGGAGTAAATGTATCCGCCCACCATCTTCTCAAGGAACCGAGAAATCGTGAGATAAGTCGAAGAGTGACTGCTCTTTTGTTAAGATGTGGAGCACGTTGAATTTCTCCTTCTGCTGGTCTTTCTTCTGGCTTTAGACCATCAATATTCAAAAAATTTTTTACATTTGGAGCATTAGGCACTAGAATTTGAACATCGAGCTCTTCTTGATTTTCTTGATTTTGGTTATCACCAACATTTGATGTAGAAGATACTCCTGATGTTTCTCCTCTGCTTGTATTTGGTCTGAACTGAGGAGTTCGTTGCCTGAATCTGCCAGTAGTATCAACATATGTTGGAGTTGCTGGGATATGAGGCTACTCCATCATGACTGGTTCAACAACTGAGGAAGAAGAAGAATTTGAAGAATTGTTTGATTCTTTTGATGTAGAATCAGATTGATCATCATCCCAACCAGAGTCATAAATAGGCCAAGGCTGCACAGGTGGCATATCATAGTTTCTTCAGGATCCTTTAATACTGTTGCCAGTAGGACTTTTTTTCCAAATATCTGAATTCTTTCTTGGCTTATCTTTCTTCCAAGAAATCTTCTTTTTCTTCTTTTGCTCAAAGTATCTCCGCTGCTCTTCACGAATTTGTTTAAGAAAGTAGTCACTGTCTACGCCAGTGCTGGTAATCATGTCGTTTGGACGAGGCTTTTCATGAGCATCTAAAAGTTGCTTGACTGTAAGCCTGTGAACTTTCTTCAATCTCCTGCGTATCTCATGAAGTTCTTGCTTTATCTGCTCCTGCTGCTCAGCGATAGCTTCTAATGCTTCTTAATGGAAGTTTGTGACCGAACTAGAAGAAGAAGGAATTTCTGAATAAGACTTTGAAAATTCAGTCTTTGCTATCTCTTGGTTATCCATAGTCCTTATGTTGCCTCTCTAGGTCTTACTACAAAAGGAGATTATAGATATAACTTTTCTTATGGATTTTAGCTCTCTTCACACGGCCCTTTGGCTTTCGTTAGAGCATTCACACCACAACAGAAAAGTGACCCAATCTATATTTCTTCACACTGGATAGCCTCAACTGAATCACAACTTCTAACTCATAAATTCGTAAGATCTCAAAATAATAAAATTCGACCAACAGCAGGGCCAAAATGAGAGAACTTTATTATTTTGAACCTTACACTTCAACTCCTTTTGGGAGAAAAGGCTCTAATACCATAAAATAAAAAGAAGTAGAGCTAGAGCTCTGATACCATTAATATTGATAAGTGTTTATACAAAGGAGAGACTCGACTTTTCTAACTCTTCTCACTCTAATCCAACTCTACCTAATGAGACATGATGTGATACAAAGTAAAAGTAATAATGTATGAGATGAGTCATGCTAGTGAGGTGTGCAATGTAATGATGTAATATTATCCTTATGTGATGAGTCATGTAGTAAGGTGTCTAGTGTGATGATGTTAGAGATAAAGTATGAGTTATAAAGTAGTGTGATGTGACATAAAGTGTGGTGAGTTACGTATTAACGTGTAAAGGAGATTCCTTAGAGATAAGGAAGCATCCTGACTTTGCCTATATAAAAGATACGATGGCATTGTATTAGGTAGAGTTGGATTGGAGTGAGAAGAGTTAGAAGAGTCGTCTCTCTTTTGTGTAAACACTTATCAATATCAATGGTATCAGAGCTCTAGCCCTACTTCTTTTTTGTTTTATGGTATTAGAGCCTTTTCTCCCAAAAGGAGTTGAAGTGTAGGGTTCAAAATAATAAAGTTTTCTCAGTTCGGCCCTGCCGTCGGTTGAATTTTATCATTTTGAGATCTTACGAATTTCTGAGTTAGAATGTTGTGATTCAGTTGAGGCTATCCAGTGTGAAGAAATATAGATTGGGTTACTTTTCTGTTGTGGTGTGAATGCTCTAAAGAAAGCCAAGGGGGCGTGTGAAAAGAGCTAAAATCCACAAGAAAAGTTATATCTATATTCTCCTTTTATAGTAAGACCTAGAGAGGCAACATAAGGACTATGGATAACCAAGAGATAGCAAAGACTGAATTTTCGAAGTCTTCTTCAGAAATTCCTTCTTCTTTTAGTTCGGTCACAAACTTCCATTATGAAGTAGAGTATGAGTCAGATACTAACCCAACTCTCTACAACCATTTCATCTAGATCCTCTCAATCCTTATAAGTTCTATGCTGTCAATATTCTTATTCCTAAACTAAAAACCCTTGTTCCTTTTAGAGCTCCCAAGCTCAAATCTATGTATAAGTCATCTGAAGTGTCAGTCCAGTCTATTTCTTATAAACCTATCTTCCTATTATTTCTGCACCAGATGTACAAAGATATTGTCGTGAAGGCTACCGTGGAATTCATCTGGGAGCAATTCGAATAGGATTGCAACCATTATTCCTTGGTGGTAAAAATGTTACTTGTTTTATTGCTGTCTTAGATACTCGTTGGCAATCTTTTGAAAAAGCTTTGATATCAGCCGTTGAGGTAGGTCTTAATCAAGGTCATGTTGTTATACAAGTTGAGCCTAACTTTACCCTTGGTATTTCTAAGCCTACTTTGCCAAACACTATCAAAGTTATGATCTAGTTACATGGATTAGAAATGAATCCCAATGAGTCAGCTCTTGCAATTCATCATTCCATGACCGATAAAGTCCAAACACATCTCTTTTCCTTGAACCACACAAATATGCCTATTACTAGACTCAATGGTAATGGTATAATCATTTAGCCTCAAACTTTCAAATAAAATCAGCTCATTTTTCCTCCCAAATGGATTAATGAGCATGAGCAGAGTAACAAGCCTCAAACTGTCCATGACAAGCCAAAAATAGAAAAGCTATCTGCTAGAAGAACTTTAGTTTCTTTTCCAAGAGAATCAATTCTTATCTATCCTTGTGAAAAGTGCCAACTAGAAGGCAAGAATCCTAGATCTTGCACTCATATGCCAAGAACTCATTTGCTTCTTAGATCTCAGTTAGTGAGATATGGCGGGTCTATCAATATGTTCAAATTTCCAGAAAATGATTTCGTCTCTAATGTCTCTAAAAATTATGTTGCTGGAAGCTGGATTGTTCAAAAGCTAGATCCAACATAGTTCGGTCCTATTGAAAAGGTGATCAACTAGTAGAACACTAATGCTGTAGAATAAAACAAAGCATTAGAAGCTATTGCTGAGCAGCAGGAGCAGATAAAGCAAGAACTTCATGAGATACGCAGGAGATTGAAGAAAGTTCACAGGCTTACAGTCAAGCAACTTTCATATGCTCATGAAAAGCCTCGTCCAATCAACATGATTCTCAGCACTGGCGTAGACAGTGACTACTTTCTTAAACAAATTCGTGAAGAGCAGCAAAGATACTTTGAGCAAAAGAAGAAAAAGAGGATTTCTTGGAAGAAAGATAAGCTAAGAAACAATTCAGATATTTGGGAAGAAAGTCCTACTGGCAACAGTATTAAAGGCTTTTAGAGAAACTATGATATGCCACCTGTGCAGCCTTGGCCTATGCATGCCTCTGGTTGGGATGATGATCAATTTGATTCTACATCAGAGGAATCGAACAATTCTTCATAATCTTCTTCTTCCTCAGTTGTTGAACCAGTCATGATGGAGCATCCTTATATCCTTGCAACTCCAACATATGTTGATACTATTGGCAGGTTTAGGCAACAAACTCCTCAGTTCAGACCAGATACAAGTAGAGGAGAAACATTAGGAGTATCTTCTACATCAAATGTTGGTGACAACTAAAATCAAGAAAATCAAGAAGAGCTCGATGTTCATATTCAAGTACCTAATGCTCCAAATGTAAAAAATTTTTGGAATATTGATGGTCTAAAGCCAGAAGAAAGACAAGTATATTTTGAAAAGATGCTAGCTTGGGCAGAAGGAGAAATTCAACGTGCTCCACATCTTAGCAAAAGAGCAGTCACTCTTCGAATTATCGTGGGATTTCTCGGATCCTTGAGAAGATGGTGGGCGGATACATTTACTCTAGCAGAAAAAGAGTATAGCTTTAGTCGTGATCAGCCATATAATGAATTAATCAAATATATGGTTGCTCATTTCTGTGGTACTCGAGATCGTGAAAGCGAAATTTTTAAGAAAGAATATCTTCAGAACAAGTGCTGTGATGTTCGAATGCTTGAGCAATATTTTCTCAAACGGGAATTCCTTTACTTCAAATTCAACAAGCAGACAGATACAATCAAAAGAACTGATTTTGCACCTTATAGCCTTACCAGCTTATATCAGTTAGCCACAGAGGTGATTCAAACTCATTGTCTCAATCAAGATCTCAAAAAGAACATGAAGCAGATCGAGAAAACTTCTCTTGCAAACTACTGCAACAAAAAGTCACAAGAATTTGGATGTTCGCATCAATCGCCTTGCAAGTGCAAAAAAGAGAAGAATTCTAAGAAGAAATTTTCCAAGCCCTGGAAGCAGAACAAAAATACCAAGTATCATTTTGTCAAAAAGCGAAAGTTTCCAAAGCAATCAGGCAAATGTTTTATTTGTGGCAAGAAGGGACATTTTACCAAGCAATGCATGAAGAGAAAGAGAGCTCCTATTCGGCTTCTTCAACTTGTCGATCAGCCAGAATTTTTAGAAGATTGGTACTATTGGTTAGTGATCCAGATGATGCTTTGTTCTCAATTGAGGTCTAGTCAGAAAATTTAGAAGGTAAACCTGGCAATGAATCTGAAGTCATCATGAACATTCCTCGTGAAGTACCTATTAATCTAACTATGCAATCAGGTCCAATTTTCGGCCATATGTCAAAGTAGTACTTCAAATTTCTGATCAAGAACAAGTTGCTCTCTCTGCACTTATCGATACAGGAGCGGTTTCCTCTATCATTCATAGCAGCTGTCTTCCAAAGTCTCTATTCATTCCTACAGCAGTTCGTTTTTCAGCCGCTAGTGGAGATTTATTTCAAAGTAGCAAATGCACTAGAGCTATTAATCTCTCGCCATTTCGTAAAAGGCATAGCTTTTTTGGCATTTGATCAATCAGGAGAAGATCTATTGCCTGTGATGGATTTTCTAAGTATTTTTTCTCCATTCACTTTTCACTCTAAAGGATTTGCATTCACTATGCTTAATCCTATCACTCAGAACTCTCGTTCTTATCTTATTTCGTGGATAGAGAAATTCTCTATCTTCAAGAGGGGTGAAAATGTTAAATCTCTGGCGCAAGAGTTTGAAATAGAGCACAAAGAACTTCTTGAATGCTGTGGAGATGTTCCAAATAAGTTTTGGTCACGAGAACAATACTCTGTTTCTCCTCCATATAAAGACAATTGGGAAATGCCTTATCAAGCAGCTTCACATCCGGGATTGCCCCATGATGAAGATCTTTGTAGAGAAGAAATCTTTGAGCTTCTCAAAATAGATCTCGTTAGACCTTCAAAATCTGAATGGGCAAGTCAAGCTTCCTATGTTAACAATCGAGCAGAACGTATTCGTGGAAAGAAAAGATTCTGTATTGATTACAGAAAGCTCAATGATTGTTTGCGTGATATTCGATATCTTGTTCCAAAAAAGATTTGTCTCTTAAAGAGGATGACTAATTCAAAGATCTATTTAAAGTTCGATATGAAGTTAGGATTTTGACAAGTTGGAGTAAAAAAAGAAGACCGTTACAAAACAGCTTTCATAGTGCCACATGGACACTATGAGTGGAATGTGATACCTTTTGGTCTAAAGAATACTCCTTCAGAATATTAGCATAGAATGGATGATGTGTACAAAGACATAATTTAATTTTGTCTTGTATACGTTGATGATGTCCTCATCTTCAGCAATAATGAAGAAGATCATGTCCAGCATCTTAAACAGTTCAAAAGTTTAACTTTTGAACATGGCTTGGTCTTATCTGAAAGAAAGATGTTAGCTGGAATCCCAAAAGTAGATTTTCTTGTATTGCATATTAAAGATGGCTACACTACTCCAATGCCATATATTGCTGAAAAGATATTCTTGTTCCCTGATAAGTTGACAAGCAGAAAGATGATTCAACAATTCTTGGGAATTGTCAATTATACAGGAGATTATATAAAGAATTTGTCCAGATACACTAGCCAAATCTCAAGACATATCAGGACGGGAGCAGTAGCATGGTCAGATGAAGCAACTCAAGTTGTGATTGATTTGAAAGAAAAATGCAAGTCTCTTCCTCCTTTAAAGCTTCCTAACAAGAGACAACTCATCCTACAGACAGACGTAAGTGACAAATTTTGGGCAGCAGTGCTGCTCGAACAGGAAGGAAGCTACAAAAGAATTTGTGCATATAAATCCGAGCAATTCTCTGACTCGCAATAACATTATCCTTCATCCAAGAAAGAAGTGTTAGTAGTCATCAAAGCTATCAAGAAATTCAAATTCTATCTCTCTCTTGAAGAATTTGTAGTAGAAACAGACTACAAATATTTTGAAGGATTGCTCAGAGGAAGAGAAGGCGAAATTCTAGATCCTCAGCTTGCTAGATGGTCAGAGTCTCTCTCGAGATTCAGGTTCACTGTTCGCTACATTAAAGGTGAATCAAACATTGTAGTAGATTTTCTCTCCAAACCAATTCCTAGACCAATTCAAGTAATAACAATGGCTTCTAGTTCATCTAAGCGATACATGCTTGGTCAGGATGCTTTTGATAGAAGGCAGGAAGGTCTCAGAAAAAGAAAACTTCCTGTAACCCTAGAAGATTATAAAGGCAAAACAATTGTCAAAGAAAAAGGTTACTCTTATGATCTTCCACTATTCTGATCTCAATTGCCTCTATAAATCAAAGCAGATATTGAAGATCAGGTGTTCTATGCACGTGACTATCCAGAAACATCATTCAAAAGTTATCAAAAAACGTGGGATCTCTTAGATCAGTGCATGATATGCCCTAGCACAGAGAAAAGAAAGTTTCAATTACTTTCTCTTTTACCAAATCCAGATCAAGTTTTCGAAACGGTCTACCAGATCTCTCCAAATTTTCATGCTGTTCATGATGAAGACATAACTTAGGGTCATTCAGTTATACCTGAAGCTTCTTCTCTTGGATACTATTCCTATTGGTTATTGTTCAACCTATATTCAATAGCTATGGTATTTGATCCTGTAATGATTCATAGGAGCAGAAGGTATAATCCTAATCGATGGTTTGATAGAATGTTCTCTCCAATCTTTGAAGATCTCTTGACACTGACGCTCAAAGGTGGATTTCAAATTGTCCACAAAATGATAATTATTTTTCAGCTAAGAGGCATATGGGGAAGAACAAGAGAGCCATTTGTTAAGTCAATTATCCATGATCATATGAGTGATGATATCCATACGTGTTGGGAAGGTTGTCTGCATGCAAGAAAAAGATTAGCAGAAGTCTATCATATGCCATTGCTTTATTGTACTCACAGTCCTGTTTTAGACAATGTCCTCAACTCTCCAGATCTCTATTACAAAGAGAAGATAAAAAATCTACAGCTCTTGAATGACAGCTTAGATGATGATTCAATTCAAGAATATCGGCATAATTACCATGAATGGCTTCGCAAACAAGGAGGAGCTAATGAGATTCAAAATCCTTCACCACCATAGGAAGATCTTGAAGAAGAATAGGAAGATTGGCCACAACCTCAAATGCCAAATGAACCATTTGATCTACAAGTTTCACACATCAATGAGGTTCCATGGCAGAATGATTTCTTCTTTGACTCGGATGAACAATGAAGTGGAAGCAAAGTGGACCTACCAACAGAAGCATCGGTGAAGAGACGTGAAAGAGACATAATATGACATGATGTGATATAAAGTAAAAGTAATAATGCATGAGGTAAGTTATACTCGTGAGGTGTGCAATGTAATGATACAATATTGTCCTTATGTGATGAGTCATGTAGTGAGGTGTCCAGTGTGATGATGTTAGAGATATGGTATGAGTTGTAAAGTAATGTGATGTGACATAAAGTGTGGTGAGTCATGTATTGACATGTAAAGGAGATTCCTTAGAGATAAGGAAGCATCATAGCATAGTATCATGGCTTTGCCTATATAAAGGATAGGATGGCATTGTATTAAGTAGAGTTGGATTAGAGTAAGAAAAGTTAGAAGAGTCGAGTCTCTCTTTTGTGTAAACACTTATCAATATTAATGGTATCAGAGCTCTAGCTCTGCTTCTTTTTTAATATTGATAAGTGTTTACGCAAAGGAAAGACTCGACTCTTCTAACTCTGCTCACTCTAATCAAACTCTAACTAATACAATACCATCGTATCCTTTATAATTTTGATTTTGAAACATTTTTTTTTAAAATTTATCTTTTATTATATTTTGCTGGACTTTGGGACTAGCTGGAAAAAGAAGTTGCTTGGTGGCTAGACTTGTAATATCACAAAGCTCATTACCTGAAGACTTTAAAGACTTCAACTGATGCAAAGGTGAAATTTTTTCCCGAAGTGCTCCCCTGTGAATTGACTGCTGTCAATAGGAAAATCTCTTTTGGTGACTATTCCCAGCGGATTTTGCTTCGGTAGTGTAGCATGACTCATTGTCAATGGGTGCATTGACTTCTATTGACTTTTCTTTTTTAACATTTACTACTTATTTTAATTAGGAAACTCCACGAGTCTTACTACAGTATATACAGTGGTCGTATTGTAGCATGTTAAAATCATAAATATATGTCTAAAAATCGTAAGTGAGAGGAAAAAATCGTATTTACGACTTTTATATTTTTTGTATTTACGATTTTTTTAAATACAATTTTTATTCAATCGTTTACAATTTTTACATATATGTTTACGATTTTTATATAAAATACACAGTTGCTGTATGGTACAGTAATTGTATCGTAGTTTTACCCAAACTCCACTTGTTACTTCAGTTTTTTAAGATATATTTACATATAAATTTTTATATTAACTAATTGTTGAGATATGTATTTAGTCTCTCTTTTCAATTAATCATTAATCTTTCTCAAGTATTGATAATCTATCTTAACAAGCCAGATTTACATCATTATTAGACCTATATATCTATCAAAACACATTGAACACAAGAAATCTATCAATAGTTACACAAATTGCATAGATAATTAATGGTATATCATTCATTGATAGAAACAAATATCACTTCTCGGTCTCCATTTGAATTCCAAAATTATTTATCTCATGATTATGCATGAAATCTGCATGATTTATGCATGAACTCAACATAAACAACCAATATTTTCCAAAAATTATCATTAGCCCCAATTTCTTCCATCAACTATAAAAAACCACATAAAAAGAAATCAAAGTACTCAAAAACTAATCAAATATTAAGCTTAAAGATATCTAGCTTATGAGTAAAAACTCGCTTAATTATCAATCTTACTATTTCATCTTTCATTTTCTCACTTGGCTTCATCTCAACCCCCACGCTGTCATGATGATGAGCATCATGCCTTGTTGCAGTTCAAGGAAAGTCTTATAATTAATAAGTCTAATTCTATTTCTGTTTATCCTTTTGCTTATCTCAAGGTTACTTCTTGGAAGGAAAATGAAGAAAATGGCAACTAGTGCTTTTGGAAAGGCATCACATGCAGTGACAACACTGGTCATGTGGTCAGGCAGATACAAGGTGGGTTCACATTTTAGTACTTTAGTGAGCATAATTCATATGTTTTCGGCAATAATTGATGTACTTGAAATAGTTGGCGATGATGGAGCAAATGATAATAAAAAATATGAAGCAAAGACATTGTTAATGTGGATGCAATCATTTGATATTGTGTTTACTCTTCATTTGCTGAAAGATATAAAGGGTGTCACAAATGAATTGTCACAAGCATTAAAAACAAAGGATCAAGATATTGTGAATGCAATGTGGCTGGTTAGATTATTTAAACAACATTTGCAAACAATGAGAGAAAGTGGGTGCGATTCTTTGCTTGATGAAGTTACTTCTTTTTGTATCAAGTGTTGTGTTTATGTTCCAAAGATGTAGGATGTGTATCTAAATCCAAGGTGATCACAACTCATAGCTTAAGAAACCACAAACTTGCATCATTATCGTGTTGAGCTATTTTATTCCATTTTAGATATGTAACTTCAAGAGTTTAATAATCGTTTTAATGAGGCTAACAATGAGTTACTTCTTTGTGTGGCATGTCTATGTCAAAATGAGTCATTGTTTGCTTTCGATAAGAAAAAACTTGTATGTTTTACACAATTTTATCCTAAACAATTCCCTACAATAGAACTTATGGAACTTGAGTTTCAACTTGATACTTATATTATGGATATACGTTCTAATGTTGAGTTTTCAGGATTGAAATAGATTGGTGATCTTGCAAGGCATATGGTTGAAACTAAAAGAGATAAGGTATATCCACTAGTTTACACGCTTGTGACATTGGCTTTGATCCTACTTATTGCTACAGCTACCGTGAGAGGGTATTTTCAGTTATGAATGTTGTGAAGAATCGATTATGAAATCGGATGGATGACCAATGGATGAATGATAGTTTGATTGAATATATAGCTAGTAGTATTGAAAATAAAACCATTGTACAACGCATTCAAAATATGAAAAAGCGTTGTGGATAGTTGTAGATCAATGAATGTTTTATGAACTTTTATCAAGTATTCATATTTATTACTCGAGGAAAATTCTTATGCTTATTGCTCTTTAATTTATTGCCCCTCCTTGGTGAAAGTTCTGGCTAAGTCCCTAGCCAGGCTTGACCTCACTAGTGGCTACCTCTGCGATTTTATTAACTCCAGCAACAACCTCGTCGACCTTGTCTATCTTGAATGGCTTAGCCTTGCTAATAATGATTTCAATCACTAAAACCCCATCTAGAATCATGTACCTTTCAAGGCTATAACATTTGGATCTCTCTTGTTTTGGCTTTTCTGGTCAAATACCCTAAGAGATCTTCGAGCTCTCGAATTTGGTCTCTCTTAATGTATCGCAAATTAATCTAGAGCACCAAAACTGGGGTCATCTACTCAGAAGTCTAGCTAAGGCATTTACCAATCTCAAAATGCTAATATTAGAGAGGTAAACATTTCTTCTTTGATACCTCAAACTAAGGCAAATTTATCTTCATTGACTTATTTATCAGTTGAAGCGTGCAGACTAGAAGAAGAGTCCCCTTCAGAGATTTTTCTCTTACCCAGCCTATAGTTTTTTAATATGAGGTCTATTGAAGATCTTACAATCTATTTGCCAGAATTTGAAAATAACAGTTCTTGAGGAATTGAGACTAGCGAGGAGGATATGCTCTGGTAGGATTCCAAACTCATTAGATAATCTCAACTCCTTGGATATGATGCAAAGTTTTAGGAAAATTACAGGTGAATAGTTCTTGTTTGACTTATTTATTACTTCAATATTACAAATTGAAAGGAGAATTCCTTTAAGAGATTTTTGGTTTATCCAACCTTTAGTTTCTCGATGTGGGGAGCAATGAAGATCTTGCCATCTATTTCCCGAAATTTAGACGAAACAATTCCCCTGAGGAGTTGTGGCTAGGCATTCCAAATTCATTAGGTAATCTAAAATCCTTATCTGACTTGGATATGAGTGGACGTAATCTTTCAGGATCAGTTCCATCTTCACTTTCTAATCTGACACGTATCAATTATCGCAGTTAGCTACAAATGAAATTTCACGTGAGCTTCTTTCCTTGGGAAATCTTGGTTCTTTGGAAGTACTATATCTTTACAGAAACAAGTTAACCGGTCTAATCCCTTACTCACTTATGAATTCAAACAAGCTAATGATCTTATCATGACTAGATAATTAATTCACTGATCATATCCCAATTGAAATTAGAACCTTACTCAATTGAGTCATTTGAATATTTGATCAAATTGATTGGAAGGCCCGATTCATAGCTTAGAGAACTCAATAATCTTGAAAATCTTGACCTTGGTTTGAACAATTTGAGTGGTACACTGGATCTTAACAAGTTTCTTTTTAACCTCAAAAATTTAGAATTGTTAATTCTCTCATCAAATAATTTCTCATTGCTCACCAAAGCCTAGGGATCGCAATCCCCGTCCCCGGCCCCGGCAAGGAATTCAATTCCCCGCCCCCAAAAATTTTCGGGAAATTTTCGGGGCCTGGGAGTTATATTCCGGTCCCGGGGAGTTGAATTACCCGAGTTATTTCTCCAGTTTGTATTTTTTTAATTTCCTCGGTTTGTATTTTTTAAACAAAGCTAAAAACAAGCAAGCTGCCAAAACGCTCGATAAAACTCGACAAAACTCGACATGTCGGATGAAAGCTAGTGTCGAGTGTCGGGTGCATCATCCGACACTCGATATCTTCAAAAATAGACTGATATCGAGTGTCGGTTGTGAATTCGACATAACTCGACATGTAAGTATCGAGTGTCGGATGATGCATCCGACACTCGATTTCTTCTAAAATAGACTGATATCGAGTGTCGGTGTGAATCCGACACGATTCGACATGTAAGTGTCAAGTGTCGGATGATGATGCATCATCGACACTCGATTTCTTCTAAAATAGACTGATATCGAGTGTCGGTGTGAATCCGACACGATTCGACATGTAAGTGTCAAGTGTCGGATGATGCATCATCCGACACTCGACACTTACATGTCGACTCGTGTCGAGCTATATGGAGCGCGTCGAGTTTTATCGAGCGTTTTGGCAGGTTGCTTGTTTTAGCTTTGTTTTTTTTTGCTTCACTTGTAACCGTGTTAATGGGTTCGGCCTGCTAGTTTGCTGGTTTTGTTTCAAATTTATTGTTCATTATAAAAATTAGAAATTTATTGTTTCAAATTCAAGAACAACTGAACAACAATCCAAGTATCCAACATTTATA